>JACXGK010000014.1:207291-275209 GCA_016801125.1 Novumbra hubbsi
AAACATACATTACATATGTACAGTAGAGCCCATATAAGGTGTAAATAGTTAAAATTCTGACTCAGATGTATAAGAATGGGCTGGTGATTTGGTTTTTTAATTCCCACCAAAATAATTTTAGTACATTCCGTGGGCCGGATGGGACAGCCTCGCGGGCCGCATTTGGCCCCCGGGCCGTAGTTTGCCCACCCCTGGTCTATACGGACCGCACCCATAACAGCTTGGCCTCTGCCACATCCCTCCTCCACCCCGCTTACAAATCTCCCCCCTCCTTTCCCCAGTTATAAATCTTTAGCCACAGTCAATGAATCATGCATCACCAAGGCCTTCTAAAAAGGACTGATAGATGTACACTACATGACCAACAGTATGTGTTGTGTAACACCTATATGAGATAGTTGGAAATCCCATTTCAAAAAGGTGTTCAATAGGGTTGAGGTTAGGGCTCGGTACAGGCCACTTCAGTTCCCCCACACAAACCATGTTGCCACAAAGTTGGAAGCACCCAATTGTCTAAAATGTCTTTGTATCCTGTACCATTAAGATGAACCTTCACTTCGAACTAAGGGGCCTAGCTATGCACCTCAGCACTCGGCGTCCATGTTTTGTGAGTTTGCGTGGTCTACCACTTCGTGTTGCTACATCTAAATGCTTCCACTTCACAATTACAGGACTTGCAGTTGACCGGGACAGATCTAGTAGCGCAGAGATTTCACAAACTGACTTGCTGCAAAAGTGGCATTGAATGAAAGTGACAAGTTTAAAGTCACTGATCTCTTCCGTACAACCTGAGAGAATATTGGCATGTGAAATTTAACACAATGCAAGGGTGCTGACTAACTTTTAAAAAAGGACCATTGGTTGGAATATACTATTGTGAAAGAGCATGTATTTTCCTGATAATGTGTATTGTAGTTTGATTCTCCTACTCTGCTTGGGCTGTTTGACATACCATATAGTAAACATCAGGTATCTATTATTGAGAGTCTCAGGTAGGCTGGAAAGTGTGTGTGTAGTCAGAAACTCAAGGGTATCCCATATACGGGTGCGACATAGAATACACTTATATGATTAGAAGACAGCCACAGAGCAGAGGGGATGTGTTGGAGGTGTGGTCTAATATAAATATGCTGTAAATACAGAGACATTTTGTAGAATTTGTAAGAACTATGGAAAGTTAACATTTTGGACTCATGTTAATAAAGAAAGATTCTCTCCTGACTTGTATCGTTCGCAGATCAAAGGTGGACAGAACTAAACAAACCCATTGTAGTGCCAATGTTTGTCTATGAAGATATTACAGCTATATGCCTAATCTTATGCACCTGTGAGCAATGGGTGTGGCTAAAACACCTGAACTCCATAATTATTGGGGGTGTCCGCATACTTTTGACCATATAGTGTATCACTGAATAGGTGTCAGTATCTTGGCAGATCCTTTAAAAAGACCAAACCCAGGATAGAGTGGCTGAGTGAATGTGGTATGGACTCTGTGTAGGAGGGTCATAGTGTCAGAAACACTGTAAAAGCATAGAATTCCTGCCATGTAGTCCAGGTACACTCCTATCCTGGAGGGGCTGGGGGGAGGGAAGTCTTTCCTTCTCCTATTGTGCCAAAAACAGCAGCCAAATGTAAAACATTCTAACAACCAGGAATAATTATTACACCCAAATGTAGAGTCACAACCTGCATTGTTGTGGATTCCTTTATATGACACGGTTATATCAACCTCAAACCCATCCCAATCTACCTCCCAGTAACAAACTTCAGACAGACCCTCTCTACACAACACATGGGCGTTGGTAGATCTGTCTGGATGGTCAGGGTAGGACTGGGCCTCCTTACTCCAGGTCACCTTTCTGTTCCCCTCAGTCAGGAACAGGTGCTGACCTGCTGTATTGGGATCCAATGTCAACTGGCAGGAGTCTGTAAAAAATAAAGTCAGTGCCAAAGGTGAGCATGTGTGTGTGTGCGTGCGTGTGTGTGAAAATAAGAAATAACATATATGCAGTAGCTTGTCAAATATATTTCAACAGATAAGAGAACAGAAAACGTAAGTGCATGCATAGTACGTACACATATTCTGACAAATGGGCCTGGAGAAGCACAAGACCTCTGTGCTTTTGGGGCACTGTTAGGTCGCTTCCTACCTAACAAGATATTTTAGTCACTGGCTCTCCAGTCCCGTGAAAATACTAGATATGGAAGTGCCAAATGCATTGTTGCATGTCAGACTCTTCCACTTTATCTTTTGAAGAAAAAAACCGAATTCTGTCAAAGGTTAGGTCAGCACCTGATCTTACAGATGTACAACAGCGTAAGGGGCAGAAAATTACCAGACGTTTCCAAAATAAAAGGTACTTAAAATCCGAGTGGCAATTGCGTTGAAGCTAGTAGGTTGTTTTGCTTTCCCAGCCTACTTTTGTCAACTGCTGACACAGTTTGGTCAAGGGCTGGCTACGCTGACTTGGATAATCTGGCAAAAGCGGTCCAGATTTGTTCAGAA
Organism: Novumbra hubbsi; assembly: GCA_016801125.1. Taxonomy (NCBI): domain Eukaryota; kingdom Metazoa; phylum Chordata; class Actinopteri; order Esociformes; family Umbridae; genus Novumbra; species Novumbra hubbsi. The sequence goes on from JACXGK010000014.1 coordinate 209,798, forward strand.
GGATAAGTGAATGGATTTTGACTTCAAATAAAGTTAAGTCATATGAAGTCAACTACATTTAGTTTTAGCAATTGTAGCTATTTTATGTTAATATACTCCCTGATTTTATAGGCTATATATGTTAACTGGATTCAGACTTATGTTTTATGATGGTTCTTTATTAGGGGGGTTGGTCATAGCTGAGGGGGGAGTTTTTTGTGTTACATGTTGTGAAATTAGTTGTGTTTGGAAGTTTGTTGGTTTTGGCTTCAGTTGGCTTCGGTATAAGTCTAGTGTATTAATTGTCATTGGACTGAGTTTATTTACTTTCCGTTTTCATTTTTTGTGTTATTTTGGATTTCTGAATTATTTTCAGGTAAATTAAGTCCCATTTTCAATGATGAAACCCTCATGGCTGCCAGCTTGGTCAGTTACAGTATGGGACAACGGTGCAGTTCTTTGTAAAACGTGTATGCTTCCAATCTAATGACACATGTAATAGAAATTGATTTGTGTGTGTGAGAGAGAGAGAGAAAGAGATTGCATTTACTCACATGTTAAAAAGTCCTCTCTTGTCTTGGGCCGAGCTGGTCGTTTCATTTTAACTGGACTCACTATATAGAAAGAAATACAGTTGTGTCAAATGTTAGCATACTCTGGCAGAAATTGTGAAATATTGGCCATGATTTAGAAAATATGCAAAAAAACAGATTAAGATCATATGAAGCCATTTATTATCATATAGTTGTTTGGCTCCTTTTTAAAATAATAATGATGATAACAGAAATCACCCAAATGGCCCTGATCAAAAGTTCACATAACTTTAAATGTTTGGCCTTGTTACAGACACACAAGGTGACACACATGTTAACATGGCAATTAAAGGTTAATTTCCCACACCTGCTGCTTACTAAATTTCAATTAGTGTCTGTATAAACAGTCAATGAGTTTGTTAGCTCTCAGGTGGATGCACTGAGCAGGTTAGATACTGATCCATCGGGAGGTGAAAAGATGGGTTGGGACGCTCTTGGACTTTCCAGCACAACAATGACCCTTAGCACAAGACCAAGTTCACCCTCCAGTAGTTACAGCAGAAAAAAGTGAAGGAGTGGCCATCACAGTCTCCTGACCTTAATATCATCGAGCCACTCTGGGGAGATCTCAAACAGGCGGTTCATGCAAGATGTCCAAAAATCTTGCATGACCTGGAGGCATTTTGCCAAGACATGACAACTATTACAAAAGACTGCATGCTGTCATTGATGCTGAAGTGGGCAATACACAGTATTAAGAACAAAGGTACTTTTGAACAGGGGTCATTTCATTTTCTTCTTCGTAGCCATGTTTTGTTTTATGATTGTGCCCTTCTGTTATGACCTACAGTTGAATTGATTGTATATTCATGTGTTGGTCATTTATGAGACATCGTATTTACTTAGTCAGGTTTTGCATAGTCAATTATCTCAAGTAATAATATACCATAACGCCAAATAATATTTGGGTTTAGATCTTTAATCAAGATTCTCTTTAATCAATGCATTATATTATTTTGTTTTGCAAGTGCCTTCACATTTTCAGACCAGGCATATTTAACAGCCTATATGTACATATTTCAATACTAGATAGATCCATTTCAGAGAACAATTAAGAACAAAAATAACAACAGTAGCAATGCACACTGATAATTATACCTTTCCAAAAAAACTGCATTTTTAAATCTCTTTGCAATAATGTGCATAATCCATGCTTTATGACTTTATTGAGAGGTGATTTATTACTAAATCTGTTTATAAAAACATTTATTTAGATGTTAATTTACTATAAACATTTGTCAAATGTCAAATTAATTTTTTTTTCTCTGCTTATATATAGTAACGCATTACTCCCAACACTGGCAAGTCTAGGGGGTAGGTTTAGTGTAAAACATACTCATATCAGCTTTGTTGAGGGATTCGTCAGTATGGCTCTCTGAGCCCATACTTTTTTCCAAGTGCAGAGTCACAAACAAGAAACATGTGCAGTCATCATTGCTTTGCACAAAAAGGGCTTTACAGGAAAGGATACTGCTGCTAGTAAGATTGCACCCAAGTCTACCATTTATCGGATTATCAAGAACTTCAAGAAGAAAGGTTAAATTATTGTGAAGAAGGCTTAAGGGCATCCAAGAAATTCCAGCAATTGCCAGGACCATCTCCTAAAGTTGATTCAGCTGTGGGATCAGGGAACCACCAGTGCATAGCCTGCTCAGGAATGGCAGCAGGCAGGTGTGAGTGCATGTGGGTGGACATGTGGGTCCATGGCCAGGAAACTCCCCAGACCTTAATCCCACTGAGAACTTGTGGTCAATCTTCAAGAGGCCGGTGGACAAACAAAAAACCCCAAAATCTGACAAACTCCAAACATTGATCTTTAGAAGAGCCCAGCCTCATTGAAAACACACTAAGCGGTACAAGATAAAAACAAAAATTTACAGAATAAGTAGCAAAGTGCAATGTGCAATAACGAAGTCTAGCGAAGTGCATTTATGTAATGCATGAAGTAGAATTTAAGTTATGGGGCAGAGGGTGTCAGTGGGGGTCATCTGGCCTTGTTGATGAGGCCAGCTGCCGATGGAAAGAAAGTGTTCTTGTGACGTGAGGTGTTGGTCCTTATGGACCTTAGCCTCCTGCCGGATGGGAGTGGCTGAAACAGTTTTTGTCCAGGGTGGGAGGGGTCAGCCACAATCTTTCCAGCGCGCCTCAGCGTCCTGGTGGCGTACAGGTCCTCAAGGGATGGCAGATTGCAGCCAATCACCTTCTCAGCAGGTCTCATGATACGCTGCAGTCTGCTCTTGTCCTTGGCAGTGGCAGCAGAATACCAGATGGTGATGGAGTATGTGAGGATGGACTCAATGATGGCTGTGTAGAAGTGCACCATCATTGTCATTGTAGAAGTGCACCATCATTGTCTTTGGCAGGTTGAACTTCTTCAGGAAGTTCCAACTGCCACAGGAAGTATATCCTCTGCTGTGCTTTTTTGCTCCCACTTGAGATCCTGGGTGATGATGGTGCCCAGGAAGCGGAAAGACTCTAGGCCAATATCGAACCTCCCATTCCTCTCAAAAATCTTAGAAAAAACTGTTTCCCAAAAACAAAATGCCTTTCTGAAAGAAATAAAATTTGTGAAATGCTCCAATCTTGTTTCAGACCCCATCATAGCACTGAGACAACACTTGTGAAGGTGATTAATTACCTACAAATGGCCTCACACAAAGGTTCTGCATCCATCCTGCTGCTTTTTGATCCAATTGTCTTTGACACTATTGCTGCTCTGTAACTTTACGTGGTCTGCAACTTTGTGGCAGAGTTGCCTAAAAACTTCCCAACAGTTTACCACTGTTGGGAAGAAATTTCCAACAGTGGTAAACGCATAATGCACGGCTAGGTGTTTGATTATATACACCTGTGGCAATGGGACTGAATGAAACAACTGAATTCAATTATTAAGAGGTATGGCCCAATTATTTTGTTGTGTATATTGTTGTGTCTTGCTTTGTATTTACTATTTGCTCACCTGTTAAGAACTGTTATACTTGCCACATTGTATGTGTCAGTGTGTGTGTAGCTGTGTATGCACGCATACATATAAAGTATCAAAATCAGCTTTATTACCAAGTAGGTTACCCATACAAGGAATTTTCTTTGGTGCTATAGAGCATGACATGTATGGGATGTATGAATGTAGGTGTGCTGTGTGTGTGTGATTTTATTTACTCACATGGTAACAGACCCTGTCTTTTCTTGGGCTCGACAGGACGTTCAATCTGAACTGCATTCACTATGGAGACAGAGACTCATATATCATGATTGATGTCCACATTATAAATTTTTCCTTTAGTTACCCGTGTGTAGAATACTGTGGACATGACTCTTATACCATGATTCATGTCCACAGTATTCTACACACAGGTAACTAAAGGAAAGATGAATAAAATAGCGTATGTGGATAGGGATGTCACAATACAAGAATTTCTTTAAAAAATATTTTAAATGAACAATTACTAGTAAAGCATAATTAATTTCTTTTTCAAAAACATTCAAAACATATTTAAGAATCAACAAATACATTCAACTTTCGACTTCATTGTAAATAGGGCTGGCCTGCACCACCCACCGGACATTGGATTTATATACAGCTTGAGTGTATTATTTGGGGACCACTTAAGTTGTACTTTAGTACACAAAACAGAACTAAAATGGAATTCAAGTATTGTTTTTATATAATAAGTATACTTAGTATACTTATACTTAAGTATACCGTGTCAAAATGAGCCCACTTTCAGTCAAATCTACATGTAATGGCATCCTTTATAAAATTGTTGAGAATACAAAAATATTAACACAAACACTGAGTCATATTGTGGGCTCCAATATGGGGGAGCCAGAAAAGCATTTTGTTGAAATTAAATTATCAAACACATAGCATAATATTGCTTTCATAGCATAATATTGTTCTGAAAAAACATGGTTTCATTAGTATTGGCACACATTCAATCAACAGGAAGCCTCCTTGGAGTTGATAATGGCACTCATCCGCTTCCTGTAAAGTCTGACAAGGGAGGTGCAAAATTCTAAAAGAATCTTTAACCACTTTAAGATGCACATTTATCTCAGACCACATGCTTTCAATTGGAGACTTAAATGGGCATTGTAAAACAGTGCTTTTGTGGTCCGGAAATCATTTTTGTTTTTTATTCTGATGTACATGTGTTTGGGGTCAATGTCTTGTTGGCATTACCAAGACCCAATTTCCTGACAGAGGCCACCAAGTTTTGGGCTAAAATATCCTGCTACTTATTCAAATTCATTATGCAATTGATCTTTACAAGAGCCCAGCCTCACAGAATTATTATATTTTACTGTGTGCATCAGGTGCTTTGCTTTGTATGTAGTCCCCTTTCGTCACCAAACATAAAGAATGTGTACATCGGACCACAATGCACAATTCCAGTTGTAGTTACAATAACGCTTGGCAATATTCAGTCAATGCAATTTGTGGCTTGTAACAGCTTCTTACGTTTATACCATCCAAAGAGCTCATTGATATGAAGGTGGAGTCTGTCAGCTGATTTTGAGACTTGATATCACAACCCCAATATTTCACTATAATGTCCAGTTCTGATGCTTGGATTCTTCTTTGTCCCCCCATCCTCCTTATAGTGCATTGGATGAACATGCACATGCTTCCTTTTATTGGAAAATGTGTAACTTTACTGATATCTAACACTTTGAAAATACCATTAAGAACTGTTAGGGAAACAATGTTTATTTTTCTATCCTTGTATCCAGCCTTGTAAGTTGTTCTTGATGATAAATGTCTAAATGTATTGTTGATGTCTTAAAAATAATTTCACTAACCTTTCTTAGATATCTTGTCTATTTCCTTCTTGCATACATCTTCGAGCTTATCTTTCAGTTCCAAGACTGATTTCTTCACATGCTCAAAGGAGATGTGTGGATATACAGTGATGCTAGGTAAGGCCTCAGAACTAGGAGAGACACAGAGAGAACGGAAATTCTATAGGGAGGAGAAAGGTTTTGAGAAAAGAGGTTTTGAAAAAGACAAAACAGTGATTTAAGTTCCAGCCAATTTCATTACAAACAAAGTCTAGAGGTAGCCATTGTTGAGTATTGAAATGTTTGTGATGTAACCTGGAGGAAATGGATATGATCCTCGGTGTACAAGAGCTGCTTTAGCCCCACATCTCTCCTCCTCAGCTCAGAGACCTCCTTCTCTAGTTGCTCCAAAATTACTTCAGCCCGATTTACTTCAGCATTCTCCTGAGCTCTGATCAGCTCCTTTACCTCAGAGCACCTTTTCTCAATGTTGCGGATCAGCTCAATAAAGACCCTTTCGCTGTCTTCCACTGCTGCCTCTGCAGAGCGCTGTTAGGACACAGAGAGAGGAGGGGGTTCGATTGTACAAGCTCATTTACTTAGCACCCATCTGGACGACACACAGCCTGTAAATTTAAATATATATACACAGCAGTACCTTCAGAGTGTCCACAGCCTCTTTCAGTTCCTCAATCTCCTTCTCTCTCTCTTGGATTCTCTTCTGGGATTTCAGATTTTTCTCTACGAACGGTTTCTGCAGGGAAATAAACAACCATTCCTCTTAGGAATTACATTTGTATAAAACTATTTTGCAAACCACGATTACGTTCAATATGAACATATATCAGCTGCAATTACTTTCGCTGTCAACATATCCCCAGTACTTTGACTGGCTATTACATTGCTCCTTTACACTATTATATTAGTCTTTAACATAATTGATTTAAAATGAAAAAGGCCAGAGAACACACAGGGAGACTACAGGAAGTGTCGGGAATGTTTGGGAAAGATGGTGCTTAGCTCCATCGCGGTGCATCTGCCTGGGATAAGGATGAATCAGGGCTCTATAAAAAGAGGACATAGATGGCTGAAGAGGGGGAAGGACAGTGCAAAAGATTAACTGATGCGGTTTTGGTGAAAGGTAACGCAATGAACACTGTCACAGTCAGCCATAGTGAGGTCCCGAATACAAGCTGCACCAGACTCTAGTTGTTGTTTGTTATTACCATTTCAATTAGTGGATTTGGTTGTTTTGTCGTTAATAAACACATTCGAACACCTCAATTAACTTTGTGGGTATGTTTTGTGCCTGTCCCATGCTACATTACAATATAGAAAGACAAATGTATGAGATGCAATGTTTTGATGGCTAAATCAAACAGAATATTTAGAAGCGCATCATAGCTCACAAGAGACAGCACATCAACATGCTAGAACAAACTGCAAAGTGTGTCGTCTAAGCTACTCTATAACTCTAACATGAAAGTGATATACAGCTCAGAAAAAAACAAGAGACCATTGTACCTTTTTCTTTACATTTCAAATAATTTGATAAAGAACATTTTGATTGAGGAACAGAAGGGTTAAACTTGCAGTGGTCTCTTAGATTGAGTCCTTTGGTTCCTCACTCAACACTTTCGGGGATATTTTTCCAGAGCTGTATAATGGGTAAAAAACATAGGCTTGCATAGTATCAATGAAACATTTACAATTTCACTAAATTCATCTATAAGTCTAGTAACATTGTTTCAGGATCACATGCAGTTAATTCAGTCAGAGTGGAAAAACAGTACTTTAAAATAACATTTCAGCACCAGCATACCCCAAAAATAGACATGTAAAATGCAACCAATTAGCAACTGCAACACATTAATAAAATGTACAAGCACAGCAATTACTTTTCATTACAATTAAAACATTTTCTTACTTTACCATACGACCAGGGATCTAAAATTACATGACCACGTTGTTTACACAATTATATGTATACCACTCTGAACACCGGACCAAACAGAGTGCCCTCACAGATGGAATCAGATGTGACTTTCTCCCTCTGGGATTGCAGAGGTCATCAATACTGGATATGCAGAACTGCCTGTAAACTCTTCTGCAATATCCTTGTCAGCTGCTTAATATATCAGTCTGCAATGTGAACAATGTCTTCAAAAGGTCTTTTCATGCCTAAAGGCATCATGATAGTATCACAATGTATTCAAATAGTTAATTGAGAGTCCCCTCTTCTTCATGCACGAATGCAAATTAAACGTGAGGAGAAGTTCCACAGTGTTGGCACCACTCTGGTTAGTCATTGGCCACCTCATTGGCATATTTCATCCAGTCGTTGTGTGCGTTTGACAGATTCTGCAAAAAAGGCTCCTAGGCGACTAAGAAGAAAATTTTTATATTACATTATTTTAATTTTCCAGCTCATTGTGACTGAGCAGCGTCAACCGATTAAAAGTGTGTGCGTGGAAATGCAATGAACAGAGCTTCAACAGTTTCTTTCACTTCAGCTTGTACTCCATTTACAACTTCGGGTACCTCTACAATCCTTCAAAACCCTGGCAGCTCAGCCTACAATGGGCACACAAGCATCCGAACTGGACCTTGGACCAGTGGAGTTCCAATAAATCCAGTTTTCATTTACACTACGTGGACGGCTGTGTACGTATATGCCGATTACCTGGGGAAGTGATGGGACCAGGATATGCTTTGGGAAAACAAGCCGGTAGAGGAATTGTGATGCTCTGGGCAACCTGAGCAATTCTGCTGGGAAACCCTGGGTGTGTGCATTCATGTGGATGTCAATTTGACAAGTACCACCTAACCAAACCAAGACCAAGTAAAACCCACCATGGCAATTGTATTCCCTGACAGCAATGGCCTCTTTCAGAAGCCCTGTCACACTGCATATTGTTAGGGAATGGCTTGAGGAACATGATGAAGAGTTCAAGATGTTGCCCTGGACTCCATATTCCCCAGATCTCAATCCGATTGAGCATCAGTGAGATGTGCTGGACCAACAAGATTGATCCACCGCACCTCCACCTCGCAGCTTACAGGACTAGAAGAATCTGTCGCTAATGACTTAGTGCAAAATAGCGGCAGATCGGTGCAATTTTGGCAGCACGCGAAGGACCAACAGCATACTAAGCAGGTGGTCACAACGTTTGGTGCTGAAATGTATGCAATTCCATCAGTAAGCTTTTTGGTTAACTTTCACCCAGCTACCCATGGATAGCACTCATAAATGTTAACCTGAATATACCTTTATTAGCTTTTTTATTTGCTGTAGCTGCCATCGTCATAGTCATATACTACACTGCAAAAAGCTTGCCAGTAAACTCAGTAACAAGAATTAGTGGTTCTCAATTAGTGACATGGTTTTAAGTCCTTTAAAGGACCTTGAGACGACACAATTTGATACTAAAATTGTCCCACCCTTTATAAGTAAAACTGTGATAACAATTTAACATGTAGGAATTCCCCCAGAAAACCAGACAGGAAAAATAATGAATGTTTAAGCATTGCTGATAATCTTTATAACCGACCACTTTAAAAATAACTGATGTATAGCCTGAAGTAGCCTGTATAAATTAGGTCAACTAGGGATGCATTTTGTGCAGTTTCAAGAACCCTCAAGGAATGATCTATCACATTAGTAACATGGGGAATTATTAGCACACTCAACTGTTTTTTTTCTGCTGTGTCTTAGGGCATAGACGTTTGAGGTGTTAGCAACTGCTACTAGGCTACGTTTGTCAAGTTGTGGCGAGCAACAGTTATTGTTTAATGAACTATTTGTTCATCAGTGTTTGAATCACCATTGTACCTGTAGAATAACTTTTGTTTTTCCATTGTGCAATGAAATCATATTGCCTATTACTATAATAATTGGAAATACTAAGTCGGGCCCATACCCCTCAGCAGGGGTATGGGCCACTACCAAACTGCCCACCTCAGTGGCCCCCTCCCCCCAACCACTACAACGTCTCTCTCCATCCTGGCGAGGGACGTTAACAGAGTGTTTAAAAGACAGAACCCCTGCAAAGCAGCTGGGCCAGACTGTGTCTCTCCATCCAACCTGTGCTGTTCAGCTGTTTCCGGTGTTCACAGAAACCTTTCACACCTCACTGGAGACATGCCACGTGCCAGACTGCTTCAGGACCTCCATCATCATTCCCATCCACAAGAAACCCAGAACCACAGGACTAAATGACTACAGACCCGTCGCACTGACCTCTGTGGTAATAAAGTCATTTGAGCGCCTTGTGCTGTCCCACCTCAAAGCCATCACGATGCAGTAAACATGGGCCTCCACTTCATCCTCCAGCACCTGGACTCCTCAGGAACCTAAACCAGGATGCTGTTTGTGGGCTTTTAATACCATCATTGTCCAGCTCTGATGCAGGACAAGCTCTCCCAGTTGAAAGTGCCTGAATCCACCTGCAGGTGGATCACAGACTTCCTGTCTGACAGAAGGCAGCATCTGAAGCAGGGGAAACATGTCTCTGATCCAAAGTCCATCAGCACCAGATCCCCCCCAGGGCTGCCTCCTTTCCCCTCTGCTCCTAAAGTTTGCGGATGACACCACCCTCATTGGGCTCATCTCTAGTGGGGATGAGACCGCTTACAGCCTACTGAGAGGATGTCAATTACCTTGTGGCTTGGTGCGCAGACAACAAACTGGCCCTCAACACCAAGAAGACCAAAGAACTGATTGTGGATTACAGGAAGTCTAAAGGCTGCATCCATGCCCCAGTCCTCATTGACGGGACCACAGTGGAACGTGTGGCCAGCTTCAAATTCCTGGGTGTCCACATCTCCGAGGACCTCTCCTGGTCCTTCAACACCTCAAGCCTGGTAAAAAAGGCACAGCAGCGCCTGTACTTTTTAAGGAAGTAAAGGAAGGCCCGCCTATCTACAAACATCCTGGTAAACTTTTACCGCTGCATAGTCGAGAGCATCCTGACTTACTGTGCCACAGTTTGGTACAACGGGTGCTCTGCAGCCGACCGGACGTCATTGCAGCGGGTGGTGAAAACCGCCCAGCGCAACATTGGTGTCCAGCTCCCCGCCATCAAAGACCTCCAGTACAAGCGCTGTCTGTGGAGAGCTCGTGGCATCATCAGGGACCCCTCACACCCGAGTCACAAACTGTTCGCCCCCCTGCCATCTGGCAAGCGGTACCGGTCTCTTCACCCTCGCACCAGCCGGCTTAGGAACAGTTTCTTCCCAGCTACTGTTAGCCTACTGAACTCTTTGTCTCAACGATAGTCCTACCTCCTGCTCTGCACATACTACCTTATCATTATTGCCATTTGCACAATGTATACTGTCTGTACTTCTTTGCATATCTACATCTGGACACTTCATCTAACCCTTGCACTATTGCATTCCGTTTGTACTACCAACTTCACATCTGCACTTTATACATTGCACAACTGCACATTACTTAACCATGCACATTTGCACATCTATACACTGTACATGCTTATTGCACATTACGTAACCATGCCATTTGCACACTGTACTTCATTTATAGGCCCATACACTGGAGCACCTGTAAATTGACACACTGCCCTTCACAACATTTCTGCACAACTTTTTTGCACTGCTCTTTTTTGCCCTTCTGGTTGGACGCCAACTGCATTTCGTTGTTCTGTACCCGTACTGTTAAATTACAATAAAGTTAACTCTAATCTAATTTTACAGATTAGTGATCGACCACCTGGTGAACTGGTGCAGGCAAAACAATCTGGAGCTCAACGCTCCGAAGACAGTGAAGATGGTTGTGGATTTTATGAAGATCCCAGCCTCACCTGATCCTACCCCATCACCCTGTGTGACTTCTAAGTCATCCAGGTGGAGTCCTATTGTTTCCTGGGCATCATCTTCACCCAGGACCTCAAGTGGGAGCAAAACACCAGCTCCATCAGCAAAAAAGCACAGCAGAGGATGTACTACCTGCGGCATCCGAAGAAGTTCAACCTGCCACAGACAATGATGGTGCACTACTACACAGCCATCATTGAGTCCCTCCTCATCTCCTCCAACATCATCTGGTATGCTGCTGCCACCGCCAAGGACATACTGCAGCATATCATTTGCTGTGAAGGTGATTGGCTGCAATCTGCCTGATCCGTCTCACCCTGGGCACAAACTGTTTCAGACAAAATCCTTGTAGGGGCAACCCTAATTGGCAATAAAGTGGATTCTGAGGTGGCTACAGCAAATATGTATAGCTTTGGCTAACTTCCCAAGGGCTGCAGAACAGCTGTTGAGACATGTAGTCTGACCATGCATTTCTCCTGGAGCTTGGCTCACAAAAGAAAAAACAGTTGGAACAGCACCACCAATAAATAAACAATTTTCATAAGGACTTAGCTTGATATTGATTTCGATTGTTAGATAATGTCAAACTGCATTTCGTTGTATTGTACTGTTCAATAACAATAAAGTTGAAACTAATCTAATGAACCCACTAACAGTATCTCTTGAACCATTTCACATGTTTAGGCTCTCATCTTAGAAAGTCAAATGTTTTTGTAAACAAGCTGGCAAGCCCAACACATTTACAACTTCAAATGTTCTTTTATGTTATTTCTTGTTCATACACTGTACTTTGATCTTTCTGGTTGTTGTCGGTATGTTTTTGGTCAGGGGTCCTAAAACCTCTTCTCAGGGACCAACAGGCAGGCAAGCAATTTGGTATTTTTAACTGTTCCAGTGCTAGTACATCAGATTAAATTTGTGAACTATTTATTAGGTGAATCAAAAATGGTAAAGAATAAAAATGGCAATATTTTGCCAGTACCTCAAAACAGGTTTAAAGGCTGAGGATTTAGGTTATCCTGTTATATAATCTTAGAATACCACACTTGTTGATAGTTACTATGAGGTATATCATATTTACACAGAAAAAAAATGAATGACTGTAACATCTGCTTTGGACATTCGCATCCTACCTTTTTCTCAGTCCATTCTGCTGCAGCTGAGACTGTATCATGGCCCTTATGTTCATCCATTGTACAGAGATAGCAGATACATTGCTGATCGGTACGACAGAAAATCTCCATTAATCGATCATGATGTGAGCAGATCTTGTCCTGTAGTTGTGAAGAGGCTTGGACCAACTTGTGTTTTTTTAATGGAGCTACTTCATAATGAGGCAGGAGGTGAGTCTCACAGTAAGAGGCCAGGCACATCAGACAGGACTTGACAGCTTTGAGTTTTTTACCAGTGCAGAAATCACACTCCACATCTCCAGTAGAATAATGATCAGGAGGAGCGGTTTGAAATTTTGTCTTCTTTAGATTCTCCACCAATTCAACCAGAATTGTGCTCTTGTTTAGAACAGGTCTTGGGATGAAGGTCTGTCTGCACTGGGGGCAGCTGTAGATACCTGTGTCTTCTTCTCGATCCAAGCAGCCCTTAATACAGACCTTACAGTAGCTGTGTCCACAGGGAATAGTCACTGGTTCATTGAGTAGTTCCAGGCAGATTGAACAACTGATTGAGTCCATTGCCATTTGTATGGACATTAACGCAACAACAACAATGCAGTTCGCTCTATAAAACAACCAAAAATGTTTAGTTGCGAAACACGGAACACCCAGGTAACACCCAATAAAAAATCGAAACGGTCACTTTCTGTTTCCCAATGTTGACGATATGTTTCGTATGAAAACACCATATTTGGTGAACTAACGCACCCCAGAGTTAAGTTTCGTTTCCCGTCATGTGTTCTGGGTCCTAATAAAAACACGACATTTCACACGAGGGCGGAGACTTACACGCGGATCACCCACGTTCCATGCAAGGAGCAGATTGACAATCTTTTGGGGCAGATGTGTTGTTCAGAGAGAAGTGGCTTGTGCCCTTGGCCAGTAATTAACCACATACCATTGGGAACTGACTGGTGGACGTCAACAACATACAAGACTTCTTCATGGCCAGTCTGACATTCAAAATTGTCCTGCTCTTCCTCACAACCAGAATTTGTTTCATCTGAATAAAAGACAGATAGAAATTAACTGTATCTATATTATATATAAACATTCCAAACAATACAAGCACAACAAGAAACAGTTATTCACAGGGGACACCCACCTCACTTTTGCCATGTTCACAGACCCAAATATTGATGAAAGTTTAACATATTCTTGTGACATTGAAGTTATACAATTTAATTAAGCCATGGGGCTTGGAAACATCACACCAAAAAATCCAGTTAAAAAGATATGCATACACTCGGCGAGATGTGGGCGAGAGACACTTGGAGCTGTGCTCGCAACTCTCAGAACAGACCTGCTACCTTTTTCACATAAGGAGTATGACTCCTTTAATCAGTGTCTAAGGGTATTAGGGCCATTTCACCAAGCCACAGTAGAAATGTCAGAGAAGAAGAGAGTGTCTGCTTCAAAACTTATTCCAATGATCCAGATGGATCAATTAATGTAATGAGTTCCCAGATTTCATCAGACATGATCTCACAACTAGCTGCTAATTTATCCAAACAGCTCAGTTTGCATTGCATGAGCAAAAGAGCACTCTCTCTTTCTCTTGCAACTTTGCTAGATCCACATTTTTAGGTGTTGGGTTTTAACACTGACACACATGCCCAGACAGCCAAAAAGGCTTGTATCTGAATGTGAAACTTTCTACTGAGCCTCTAGACCTAAAGTGACACAATCTGCACCAAACGTGTTACGCAACCACACAAACCTCAGTATCAACAGCACAGACTTCAGCATCAACAGCACAGACCACATCATCAAATATTACTGTTGTTGATCTTTGGAAAACCTTGGACAGCCATGTGAGTGTTCCTCAGCGTACCCGCAGTGACACAGCCCATGCAACAGTGTCCAAAGGTACCTTGGGGTACCTTGGGGTTTTGCCAACCTGCCCCAGTCAGTGGATCCACTTGATTACTGGGCTAGACAGAACACAGTTTATCCACACCTGACCAACTGTCTAAACATTATTTTTGTGCAACAGCATCCTCAATGCCATGTGAAAGAGTATTCTTCAAGGCAGGAGAAATCATCTCTAAGAGAAACCACCCAAACCCAAACACATTGGACCAGGTTTTGTTCCTCAATACAAATCTGGAGGAAGTGGTGTTTCAATTAAACAACCATCACAACCAGTCTCCTGTTATACATTAAGCACCTCAACAGCCTACATATACGTTTACATTTTCTCACTTTTATACTAATACACAAGCACATCCATGACCACAATCTTTTTGCACAGTTAATATAAATTGAATTAATGTTTAGTGTATTACATTTTTTTACCACTTACAGATCATGGTTCACTTTTTTCTGTACATTGGCAAAAACAAGACATTCAACACATTTGTTTGATTTATTCTTTCTTTATTCAGACTTTTTAAAACATTTAGTTTTTTTACAGTATTAACACTATTTACAGTGTTAACAGGAAACCTCAAAAATTATGAAAAAATATTTTGTGTCTGTGTGTCTATGAAGCACATGAGTGGCAGGATGCCGCTACATGTTTCGTGCAAATCATTTTTTTGCACTTGAAGCAGGTTTTTCTGTCATATTTTGGCTTGTTGATTTGGCACCTCCTCCTCTTTTTTCCCCCAGCTGCAACCTAAAAAAATTAAGATTACTTTTATTTTGAACAGTTGTCCTATAGCAAATCATGATCCTCTGACTCACAAAACACTTACTTCGGCCACTAGTGGGGAAGCTGCGTCCACCTTCTGGATTCTACTCATCATGGCTACAGCGGTATAGAGTTCTTGGCAGGTGCTGCCTTCTCTCTATATGGTGTTTCACGCATGCTCTCCCAAGCTCCTCACAGATAACATTGTTTGAGAAGCTTCAATTAGTATATTTGTGAAATTGTGTAAATAAATATAAAAATGTATGTTGACATGTAGTTGTTTTTACTGAGAAACACATAGTATACTACAACATGTTGGCTGTCTTAAATCACATTAAGTTGTTTATTGTATGAAAATATAACATATTATAACATAGTGAACAGAACATCAAATATTTTCTGAATTATTTCTTTCAAAAACTGTCAATTTGGGGTCCCTGTGTGGTGGAACACTATATGCTAATCTAAGATTAGATTTGATTATGTGCCTAAATGTACCACCTCATGAAATCTAGATGAAATCTTGATTTCACGTGTTTTTGTGGTCAAGATTTGGAAGGCTTCTACTTTACAGAAATACACAAACGACCTGACATTCTTTGCAGCAGTCTGTCCCCTACAATGTGGAAAAAAACGTAAGCTTCTAACTTAGGCATCCTTTTTACAGGTGTGAGTGGAGTTTTCCCGTGGGAAATATAAGGTTCCTGTCTTTGATAATTGATTCTTCTCACTTCAACCCCCACCACTTTCGCAGAAAGTGCGAGAAGGTGTGTAGTTGAAAAGATTGTGTGTGTGTCTGTCTCTGTCTGTCTCTATGTGTGTGTGTCTGTGTGATGTGGAGGCATCAATCAAGGCATATTTGAAAAGAAAACAAATTAGATTTGGTCTAAATGTAAAATGTTTACACTTTGTAGCCTTTGGTTGTTCATTTTTCATTTACATGTGCATCACACTAATTGAGCCCAGCAGAAAAGGTTTCATGTGCCTCATATGCAGGAGTTTGGATCTCTAGCTTTGTTACCCTCTGTTTTAGATGACTAGAGCTTAATTAACCATCTCTCCAAAAAGGAAGAACATTATTATTGCAATAATATTGGGATTTATTCATATTTAATTTTGAATTAAATAATGTAAGAACAAATGCAATTACCAATAAACATTGTTGAAAATGTTATTTTGGTATTTGTCTTTCTAGCTTGTTTCCGGAGATATACATTGTGCTTATACGATCCAAACACTGCTTGGGAAGTTATAGAGTATTTTCATGAAAATGCATTATACACTCACTATTGTATGTCTCAGAATGTTAATTACACACAAACAATTAGTATAGTAAACTGTATAATCATCAATATACAGTGTATATATCTTGAATAGGAAATAACCAAGTCGTAATTAAGGTACCATCAAATTCATTAAACTCAAAGGCCCTCGTGGATTTATTATTTTTATTGAGTTTACAGAACCTGCACCCTTTGTACAATGGGAGTGGATCAGAGAAAAGTGTCCGAGGTTGGAAAGACAGTTGTTTCTGCAAACCAACTCAGTTTTTATGATCTTGATCTATAGTCAATCTTTGGATTGTTAGATTCCTGTCCACAACCAAATGATGAACCATTTAAGTCAGGGGGATATCTTTATTATTAGCATGAGTCCAAGATGTTCCATAGCTCTTACAAGTTCTTCAATAATTACACAGTAAACACAGTCTTTTATTCCAGAGCACATAGGAGGCTGTCAATGGTCATAGCCAACCATTACACAGCCAATATCTTTCAGGCATATTCTGACAGGATCTACAAACTAGTATGTTTGTTATCCTTTGTTGTTGCTAAACGGAGCTAAACAAACCATCTCGCCAAAAAACAACGGACAACATTTGACTGTTGTTGGAGATTGTGGGTGTTGCGTTAAGCAGTCTATACATCTTCAAATCAAGTAGGCTAATGTGTCAAAAACTAAGACTGAGACATTTACCCAATTGAAACTTGTCTATTTAAAAAAAATGCAATACTCACAGTAATCACACAACAGTAATACATCCTTTTTAACCCATAATGGCCGAGGACGATCTCTGCATATATAAAAAAAATGGTTTCCATTGACTGCTGTTACGTAATTTTGTTGTCAACAAATGACACAATGTACAGTAAAGATTTTGATCTTTAATATATTTTCTGCATTAATACCCAATGTGTGATTTAAGTGTCTTCTTTTTTTTTTGAGCAGTGAATTATGGATAGTATGCAAATTGAGATGGGGCCATTAATTTCCCAACACTGAGGCGACTCATTGATAGATTTGTTTCTAAATAATTTTAATCATCACAATATCCTTAAAAAGAATATATATATATGACTTGGCAGCGGAATCACCAAATGCTAGACCACAAAATGTGTAACCTTTTAACCTAATGCAAATTTAAGCGCAGTTAATACAGAACCACGTTTTCCTACTATATCAGTTGTCATTTTTCGGTTGTGTAAGGAAATTAAATTGAAGTAGTAAAATAAAGGAGACCTTTGTTGGTGCCTTTTAGATTACATTTCATTTGATGATACACTCAAAAATGTTGTTTGCTATGGCCTCATGCAAGCGTTCAAGCTATCGTTCTTTGTCCGTTTTATAAGTGTGGGTGCATGAGCCTGGGACTGTATATGAAACTGGGACGGTCACTCTAATATTGGCTACATTAACGTTAGTTAGTATTGTATTTCATTGCGAACAGTAGTAAGACTGCAGCACGTAGGAGTGAAGGACACTGACTCTCCCAACTGAGTAGATTGTAACACTAAAAGGCAAGAGGCCAATAATCGTTGTATATCACAGAGTAATTTCCCCTGCATGCTGATATTTTTATGTTAATGGCTGCCCAGTGGGAAACATTTTGCCTCCCACCAACGACTCCCTTTCTTGCTTTGCCTGGTTCACCAAGGATTCTGTGTACTCAATGGGTCTTTTGAAACATACAACAATGCTGGGCATACAAGATGTGTGATGCAAGGTTCTAAGCAATGCTTCTAAGCTAGGGTGATCATATTGTTAAAATTATAAGGCACTTTTACCAGAATAGCTACATTTTGTGTTAATAAAGATAACGTTTATTTGTAATGTTATATTATCAGGCACCTTAATTTTACTTATGTCAGTCACTGGAGCGCGCTCTTACTGGGAGCAGTTTATTCTTCTGGAATATATTCTTACGGTTCGATTACTACTTCCTGTGAGGCAGAAATGTGTACCAAGTTTTTCAGTAAAGATAAGTTCCAATGTCCAGTTAAACCAATACATATGTCCTCGCTAACTAATTTTAACAGAAAAAATATTATATTAAGAATATTAATATTGATTGCTGATGTCAATCCACTGGTAACAGACATTTAATAATAACAAAACCCGGCCAACCCAAAAAAACACAGCAAATGACATTGATGATAAAATGGGTTAAAAAATACTTTGAATGACCAGCAAATAAGATTGGACTCAGACAAATACAGGTACAATGTGATGAATACAATACATATTTATGATTATTATGATTGAGTGTAGGGCGACAAGTGATTGTTATTAAAGATCCGACAAAACAACAGATTATTGAAGTAATAGATTTTTTTTTATACTGACCAATGGTCAGTATAAAAAGGTCATCCACATCTTAAGCGTAAAACAAATTACATGTCAGGGATGCAATTCATTTTACCAGACTTCATCTAAAAATAAACAAATTATCTTGATACATTTATTTTGAAACAATCAAGTATTCACACTTCCTAACAATAACATATTTTTTTACTCCATTAGAATTGAACAAGAGACGAAATAAACTCAATAATGATTCATCCCTTTCACCTTTTATTCAGCTCCTTCTACTAGGGAAGTGCATGTGTTATTATGTATTGAGGTTCATTCAGGAAACAAGGGCTCAGGCTATATCCTATTGTACTCTGATATCTGAAATCTCAACATGAATTTTAGGCACAGTCAGTCCTAGTAAATACCAGCAAACTGATGTATCACTAATTAGGTGTCATTATCTTCACAGATCCATCAACATAAAACCCAGGATAAAGTGGCTGAGTGAATGTTGTCTGGACTCTGTGGAGGAGGGTCATTGTGTCAGATACACTGTAAAATGATAGAATTCCTACCCTGTGGTCCAGATACACTCCTATTCTGGAGGAGCAGGGGACAGGGATATCTGTCCTGATCTTAATGTGGTAGAAACTGCATGTGGATGTAGAGCGGATTAACCTCCAAGACTGATTATTAAAACCAAACCTACCTTGATCATTATAACCAAACCAACCCTTATAAACATCTCCTTTCCTGCTGATCCCTTTACAGGAGACGGCTACACCGGCTTCTTTCCCACTCCACTCTACCTCCCAGTAACAGGCTCCAGACAGACCCTCTCTGCACAACACCTGGTAGTAGGAGTTAAATCTGTCGGGATGGTTGGGATAATACGCAAATTTCTTACTAGTTGTCACCTTTCTGTTCCCCTCAGACAGACACAGGTACTGATTTGCTGTATTGGTATCCAAATTCAGCTGACAGGAGTCTAAGGAAGATGCAACAAAGTGATTGTTTGTGTGTACATTTGCTTGTACATTTGTATGCATGCATGCATGAACAATGAGAACGCATTGGTGCAGTTGTATGCAATATGTGCAATTGTGTTTACTCACGTTAGGAAATCCTCTCTGGTCTTGGGCTCAATAGGTCGTTCAATCTGAACCGTAGTCACTATGGAGACAGACAGTCAAATATCACAGGTCCACATTATTCATGACCACTAATCTACATACAGGCAACTTGAGGACTGTTGGACTATTAGAAGAGAACATTTATTACAAATACTTTTAAATGTTTCTGTGAATAACCTAGCATATTCTGAGAAGATAAACTTAATTATTTTATTTTATTTTTGTCAAGCTCATTCCAAGAACATTATGCTTTATGTTCTTTTCAATCGTTGGACAACGAACACCCAAAGAACAAGGTGGGGAAAGTTCCTAAGTAAATTGTGAACTTTATGAATCAAAGGCAGGAGCAAAAATAAATAAATCAAGGTAGATGTAAAAATGCATTAATCTTACATGTTGATATTGGAATCTGTTGTTTTTACTGAAATGGTTCAGTCTAATTTATTAATCAAGCCCTTGACCAGTTAGGTCTGGAAATTATTGAACAAGTTTTATTATTTTGTCTGTTTACTTAAAACATGTGCTTGAAGTGCAGTCTTTCAGCTTTAATGAAAGGGTATTCACCACTAATCAGAAAAAAGTTTAGGAATTACAGCTCTTCAATATTTAGGCCCATATTTTTCAAGAGACCAAAAGCAATTGGACAAATGACTCAAACGCTGTTCCATGGACAGGCACAAGCTAATACTGAATTTTTCTTTATCATTTAAGTTCTGGAGTTTATTCCAGGTAGTATTTGCATATGGAAGCAGCTGATGTGAATCCACAACATGCGGACAAAGAACTTTCAATGCAAGTGGCTATTCTTATGTTGCAAAATAAAAAAGAATCCATCAGAGAAATAGCAGAAAAATTAGGAGTAGCCAAATCAGTGGTAGATGATCTTAGGATTCTTTTCATGGTAAAGAAATTCCTTCACAACATCCAGCAAAATGAAGAACACTCTCCAGGAGGTAGGCATATCATTATCCAAGTCTACCATCAAGAGAAGACTTGGCTAAAAACATCAACAAAAAAGCCAGCTCATTTCTGGAACAGCTTTCTTTGGACAGATGAAACTAAGAGCAACCTGTACCAGAATGATGGGGCGGAAAAAACATGGAGAAATCTTGGAACAGCTCATATTTCGAAGAACACCACATCTGTAAAAGACGGTTGTATTGGGATATATTATCTGCTCAGTTTCTGCCAAATACAGCAAAGTTGATTGGACAGCGCTTCACTTTACAGATGGAAACATACAGCAAAAGCTACCTAGGAGTTTAAGGCAAAGACGTGGGATATTCTGCAATGTCTGAGTCAATCACCTTATCTCCACCCAAATGTGGATGCTTTTCACTTGTTGAAAACAAATCTTAAGGCAGAAAGACTCGTGAACAAAAGGAATTTCAACATTTGGTGATGTTGCGTTCCATGCGTTTTAGACTTAAAGCTGTCATTGGAAGCAAAAAACTCTCAATGAAGTATAAAACATTTACTTAGTTTATTTAATACATGATTATGATAATTACATTTGAGCCCCTGAAGTAAGGTTTATAGAAATGGCTGCAATTCCTAAATGTTTCATGCAATATTTTTATTCAGCCTCTTGAATAAAAGCTGAAAGTCTGCACTTCTTGGTTATTTCATTTCAAATTAATTGTCATGGCATACAAAGCCAAAATCCAGAAAATTGTGTCAGTGTCCCAATATTTTCAGACCTAACTGTATATCAACAGTCATCACAAAGTGCTTTTACAGATACTCAAGCCTAAATTGTAGCATGTTTTAACTAATCACAGTTGAACAGTTTCTTTCAGGCGCTGCTTCAAGCTGAATTACCAGTGTATTTGTGTGCCGATTATATGGGTACTGTATTTCTAGAATGTAACATACCTCCTCGAATTGGTTTGTGACACAAATGTGTCATTGCTAGTACATTTAATAGGTATGCTATTATACCCCTTGAACCAACCGTATATGTTTACGTCACTTTGCTAAAACAAATTATTGGAAAATAGCAGTACATTCTGTCCTATGAACAAAATAATTTGTGATTCTTTAAATACATTTGGCTTACCTTTCCCAGATATTGTGTCGATTTCCTTTTTGCACAAATCTTGTAGTTGATCTTTCACAAATCTTGTAGTTGATCTTTCAGTTCAGAGATGCATACATGCTCAAAGGAAATGTTCGGATTGACAGTGATGCTGGGTAAGACCTTTGATCCAGGAGAGACACAAAGAGACTGGAAACTCCACAGAGAGAAGTAAGCCAGTAAGCGGTTTTGACAAAGACAGTGATTTTAGTTCAAATAGATTTCACCGGAAGCCAGAAAATGTTGTGTAAGGTAAGTGATTAGTCACCTGGAGAAAATGGATGTGATCCTCCGTGTGTGAGAGCTGATTCAGTTCAACATCTGTTATCCTTAGTTTATCAACTTCCAGCTTCAGTTGCTCCAAGTGTCCTTCAGCCCACCTCACTTCAGCTTCAACCTGTGCTCTGATCAGAATCTTCATCTCATTGTACGTTTTCTCAATGGAGTGAATCAGCTCAGTACAGGTCCTGTCACACTCTTTCACCACTGTCTGTGCAGAGCGCTGTTAGGACACGCAGGGAGTCAATTTTAACAAGCTTGTTTACTCAGCTCTCAACAAGACCTCAGAAAGCCTGTAAATGTAAATAAATCTTTACAGGTAACAGCCCCAACTCTCACCTTAAGATAGTCCACTGCCTGTCTCAGCTCCTAAATCTCCTTCTCCCTCTCCTGGATTGTCATTGGGATTTCTGATGTTTTGCCCCCAACTGTTTCTACACAGAAATACAGTGGAGGAAAAAATGATTTGATCCCCTGCTGATTTTGTATGTTCGTCCACTGACAAAATGATCAGTCTATAATTTTCTAGTTGAACATTGAGAGAGAGAATAACAAATAATAAGTTATAAATAGATTAGCATTTTACTCAGTGAAATAAGTATTTGACCCCTTTGCAAAACATGACTTAGTACTTGGTGGCAAAACCCTTGTTGGCAATCACAGAGGTCAGACATTTCTTGTAGCTGGCCACCAGATTTGCACACATCTCAGGAGGCATTTTGTTCCACCCCTCTTTACAGATCCTCTCCAAGTCATTATTGTTTCAAGGCTGACGTTAGGCAACTCGAACCTTCAGCTCCCTCCACAAACCCATTTCCAATGCCCTGGCTGAGGGAAGGAGGTTCTCACCCCCAAAGCATAATGTTTCCACCTCCATTTTTGACAGTGGGGGATTGTGTTTTTGGGGTCATAGACAGCATTCCTCTTCCAAACACGGCAAGTTAAGTTGATGCCTAAGAGCTACATTTGTCTCATCTGACCACGACACTTTCAGCCAGTTCCCCTCTGAATCTTTTAGATATTATTTGGCTTCAGACGGGCCTGTTCATGTGCTTTCTTGAGCAGGAGGACCATGCGGGAGCTGCAACATTTCAGTCCTTCACGGCGTAGTGTTTTACCAATTGTTTTTTGGAGACTATGGTCCCAGCTGCCTCGAAATCATTGACAAGATCCTTCTGTGTATTTCGGGACTGATTCCTCTACGTTCTCATGATCATTGAAACTCCATGAGTTGAGATCTTGCATGGAGACCCAGACCGAGGTAGATTAACAGTTAATTTGTTATTCGCAAATCGCCCGTTTGCGAATAACAGTTGTAAACGTCTCACCAAGATGCTTGCCGAT
Source organism: Novumbra hubbsi (assembly GCA_016801125.1). NCBI lineage: Eukaryota > Metazoa > Chordata > Actinopteri > Esociformes > Umbridae > Novumbra > Novumbra hubbsi. The sequence continues at coordinate 233,200 of JACXGK010000014.1, forward strand.
GGTCTTGTAGCCCATTTTAAAGCCTTAAAATTATAGACTGATCATTTTTTTGTCAGCGGGCAAACATACAAAATCAGCATGTCATGGCAGTAGGAGTTTCCAATAATCACTCCAATTCTTATTTTCTGTGATGGAATCATTGGAGCACATACTTCTTTGTCACAAAAAACAGTCATGAAAATTGATTATTTTATGAATATATTATGGGTCTTCTGAAAATATTACCAAATCTACAGAGTAAAAAATATACATACAGCAATGTAAATATATAGTTAAATGTCCCTTGGCCATTTTCACCTCAACAAGGCTCTTTTGGTAACCCCCCACAAGCTTCTAGTAGAATCTTTAACCACTCCTCTTGACAGATGTGGTGCAGTTCAGCTAAATTTGTTGGCTTTCTGACACAGACTTGTTTCTTCAGCAAAGTCCACATGTTCTTGATGGGGTTCAAGTCAGGACCTTGGGAAGGCCATCTTAAAACCTTGATTCTAGCCTGATTTAGCCATTCCTTTACCATATTTGATGTGTGTTTGGGGTCATTGTCCTGTTGAAACACCCAACTGCATCCAAGGCCCAACCTTATGGCTAATGATTTTAGTTTTTCCTGAAGAATTTTAAGCTAATCCGCCTTCTTCATTATTCCATGCTTGACGGTATGTATGGTGTTTAAAGGCCTCACCAGATATAATTCTAGTCATTGTGGCCAAATAACAAAATGAACAATTTTCTCTCAGCAGCTTTTGATAGCTTGCGTGGTCTTCCTGATCATGGCAGTGACGCAACTGTGCCATGCACTTCATACTTACAAACAATTGTTTGCACAATGGATCTTGGGACCTGGAGCTGCTTTGAAATTGATCCAGATGACTTTCTTGACTTCTTCAAGTCAATGATCCGCTTCCTGAGATCCACACTGAGCTCCTAAGTCTTGCCCATCATCACATTTGTGGTTGAGTCTAATGAGTGTATCACACACGCTCTATTTAAATGGTCTCAGAGAAGTCACCAGCTGTAGTCAATCATAATCACTCATTAAAAGTTAAAGAGTTCATGTCACAAAGCAAATTTGATTGATACAACTTTCTACATTCCCACAATTTTGACCCAGTCGATTTGGTCACATTTTCAGAAGTCGGATAATAAAGTCATAAAATAACTAAATTGTTTTGTGACAAAGAAGTATGTGCTCCAAAGATTCCATCACAGAAGAATAAGAGTTGGAGTAATTATTTGAAACTCCTACTGCCATGACATGTTCTTGACCACAACTTTAAGTTTGTCCTACCAGTTCTTAATTGGTCATCTACATGTAATCCGATCTTTGTGGGTGTGAGCAGTTTTTCTTGCTTTTCCAGTTACAAGGAATGAAACACTTCCTTATAGTAATTAAGTGCCGTATTAAAACCAAGGCCAAAGAAAATAAAAAGTATATAGAATAGAACATAATTAGGTTATAAAAATGTACCTGTTTGCCAGTCCTTTCTGTTGTGGCTGAGACTATTTTGTGGCCTTTATGCTCAAGCATTGTACAAAACAGACAAATACACTGCATATCAGTACGACAGAAAACCTCCAGTAGTTTGTCATGATGACAGCAGATCTTCTCCTGTAGTTGTGTGGAAGCCTGGACCAACTTGTGCTTTTTAAAGGCAGGAGATTCATTATGAGGCTGGAGGTGAGTCTCACAGTAAGAGACAAGACCCACCAGACAGGACTTCACAGCTTTGAGTTTTCTTCCAATACAGAAATCACACTCCACATCTCCAGGTGCAGCAGAATGATCAGTCTTCTTCCTGTTTGGAACAGGAATTGTAGTGCAAGTCTGTTTGCACAGGGGGCAGCTGTAAATACAGTTGTCATCTTCCTGATCCAAACAGCCTTTAATACAACCCATACAATAACTGTGTCCACAGGGAAAAGACACTGGATCCTTTAGTAAATTCTGACACATTAAACAAGGAATAGAGTCCATGGCTGCAGCTATTTTCACACCTTCAAATGAACTGTGATAGAGTACAATAGATGTTTTGTTTTTCTGTCGAAGAGAAGGAGTGACTTAAATTTTATTCTTGGCTTCGGGGTTCTGTGCTGAAATCAGATTTCAGATATTACATCTGGCCAGAAGAGGGCATGAGTGATCTATCACAGCCAAAAACTTCTCACAGCTTTTTTTTATACAGAATAACAAATACAAAATGGTACAAAAACACAAAGAAAAAAACCCCACCAATAAGACAAAGTTACTTTGCCCTTCCCCTCCCCAGTCACAAATGTCCCTAATACCTTCCCACCACTGGCCTCACACAACCATCTGATCCCACAAGCTTTCATTTAAACTGGGCACACTCTGGCTGCGATTTTAACCATTTGGGCACGGGGCCTTTTCAATGGTTGTTAAGAAAATTGAGAGACGTTGAACTCAATGACATTCGATCCATACCAAAGTGCCATTATTCATAACAAACCTCAACAAATCATACCTTACATCGAGCAACAGCAATCAAACAAGCAGATTCATAAATGTAGCTGATTGACACAACTGGTTATCGTATTAGGTTATGCATTCCTGAACGATCTATTCTGATTAGTACTCGCCATCAACTAGACCACACCCATAATTCACGAAATTCCACTGATTGGCCCGGTTAAATGGTAGCTGACTCCGAACTTGGACCTACTTAGACTGCCCAGACGGATGTCAATGTAAGCTTGTGGATTCGGGTGGCTGTGTGAGGCCACCCCCCCTCACCAGGCCCAGATGCTGGGTATAGTCTCTGTAAAAACGCCCCCTCAGTTATGTCATCCTGGAGCTGGGCCTGCCCCTCACCTCCCCCACGCCTCCACAACAAGTTCCCCTCGCCCTCACCTCCCAGCCCCTTCTTCCCACTTCTGACCAGACAGAGGCAGCCACGCTGACACACACAATACGTCAATTCCACCATTCCAGTATGTGTTAATTGAGCAAACCGAGGGCACACTTTCACTCCATCCCAATTGGTTTGATTGACCCCATGTTAGTAACTACAATTAGTAACAATTAGTAAATATGTCCTGTGGTACTCTGACTAAAGTCAATTAATCATGTAGCAACAAGCTTCTTTATGAAGTTAATAATACATTTATACCAAAAAGCTGATAGCTGCATTACTGAATTGATGTCAGTATCTTCACAGATCCATTATTAACATTGAACCCAGGATAGAGTGGCTGAGTGAATGTGGTCTGGACTCAGTGGATGCGGATCATTGTGTCAGAGACTGTAGAAGGACAGAGTTCCTGCCTTATGGTCCAGATACACTCCCACTCTGGAGGAGCAGGGGACAGGGATATCAGTCCTGATTTTATTGTGGTAGAAACAGCAGCTGGATGTAAAGCAGGATAACCTCCAGGACTGGTCATTACCACTAAACTCACACTCATAACCTCTTCTTTTCCTGCTGACGTCTTCATAAGAGACGGCTACATGAACCACTTCCCCACTCCATCCAACCTCACAGTAACAGACTCCAGACAGGCCCTCACTACACAACACCTGGTCATAGTAGGTACATCTAGCTGGATGGTCAGGATAGGACTGGTTCTTACAACTCCATGTCACCTTTCTGTTCCCCAAAGACAGACGCAGGGACTGATTTGCTGTATTTGGATCCAATGTCAGCTGGCAGGAGTCTAAGAAAATAAATATTGTGTATGTGTGCTAATGCATATTCTATATTTATCTAGTGTATGAAGGCATTGTTTTTATTTGGGGGCTGAGTGATGTTGGACCTGATCTGTTTCTGTGATTGTACATACTTACATGTTAAGAAATCCTCCCTGGTCTTAGACTCTGCTGAGTGTTCAATCTGATCTGTAGTCACTATGGAGACAGACACACATCACACTCCCCTGAGTACTAATCATCTAAATGCCACTCAACGGTGCTCTCCCACTTATCCTGGCACGCTAGATGTATGCCTGGTCATTTACAGCCTGAGGTTATTGTTTGTGTGATTTGCAACTCTACAACGCCTGTTTGTCCAGTATTTCTCCCTCGTCTTAGATAAGTGTAAAAGTCTCTCGCTGTATCTTGACCTGTGCCTGCTTGAATGCCTCTCTGGATTATTCTCCAGAGTATCCTCTGGTCTACCTTGATACCCAGTTACTGAACTTTTGCCTGCCCCTTTGACCTGGTGCCAGCCTGTCCCTTGATTTGTTGTACCCTCCAAATAAACCTCCTATGCTCAGCTCTTGGATCTAGCCATCCTTCTTTGTCCTTGTTATTACATTCATGTCCACTTGTAATCTACGTACAGACAAGGTATCTTTCAAAAGATCAATGGATTTGTCTTTCAGATCTTGATTTTTTTTGCCACAGCTCAAGAAAATATCTTCAGTTTCATAGTGAAAAATCTACAAGTGAAGTCTTCACATTGTTCTAAATCAATCACAAATACAAAAAAGAAAATAACTAATTGTTAAGTCTTGAATATAAATATTTGAATGTGGTCCACCTGTGTACAATTAGAGTGTTTGACATTATTTCAGGTTAAATATACCAGTTTCTGGGAGGTCCCACCGTTCATTAATTGGGTGTCAGGGCTCTTTACTTGTTCCCTTGAAGTTAACACTTTTGTATCCCATGTAAATCTAAATAGAAAGATGTTATAATAGGCTAATGCATGAAATATATATTAGCCACTCTACCTGGGAAGCTGCTGCGTGTCCAGCATTTGATGTAACCCTGAATGAAATGTGTTTCACAGTATTGTTCTGTGTTTGATGTTTAAAGCTACATTGTAGTTAAAGTGGGTCTCGGATAGGGTCCTGAACCCTCTCCCACCAATCTTACAAATATGTATTACTTTAGACGTGTAGATTGAGCACAGTGGTGTGAATAGAACTCAGCTGAAGCTACGGATGTCATCAATTACAAATATAATTTTTCAGTTCTGTTTTAGTAACATTAATGTTATTTGAAACATTATTTTGTCAAGTTATTGTCAAAAAGACAAAAACCTGTGTGCCATTTCAGTCAACAAAAGGCCTTGATTTTTTTTTACCATCTTTGTCACAATCACAATTATTGCTTCATTAAGATATGATTAGTCTAAAACTACTGAACATTTCGAAATTAACTGTCATACACACATATTCTACATTGTTTTTAAATACACTATCATATTTCTTTACAGAACCTAGCTAAGCCACACTCTTAATTGTTATCTTGTCTAGATACCTACTCTTTTTGTATGGCTCTGTAATGAGTGTATGAAGGAGGACCAATGTGCAGGGAGGTGAGTAACAAGTCGAATGTTTATTTACAATCCTTGTTCTCTAACAAGACTTGTGTATCCAGAATGCGTATGTAAACAAGAGCCGTACAACGTAGACACCAAAACAAGTAACAATCACGGACACAGAGACTAGACACACAAAGGTTTATATACCTAGTTAACAGGTACCACCTGTAAGGAATCAGGGAGGGATGCGTTCACAGGACATGGAGAAAACAGGACAAAACACATACAATGGCAACTAAAAGGCCGGCGACGTTGAACGCCGTGTCGCCATGCGATCAGAGGAGGGCCCGTCCTGTGGTGGCAACGTGACAGGCTCTCACAAAATATCTAACAACCACTAAATTGTTCTATTCTATAACTCTGAAATTACTGTTATATATACAGTGGGGAGAACAAGTATTTGATACACTGCCGATTTTGAGGGTTTTCCTACTTAAAAGGAACGTAGAGGTCTATAATGTTTTATCATAGATATACTTCAACTGTGAGAAACGGAATCTAAAACAAAAATCCAGAAAGTCACATTGTATGATTTTTAAGAAATGAATTTGCATTATATACATTTTATAAATACTTGTTTTCCCCACTGTATATAAAAAATTAGCTCTGACATTCTTGACTAACTTGCTCTTTCAAATACTTCTCTCTAATTTCCATTCTCATGCGTGTCGCAAACACCTACTGACATTCCTTAAGGAGACCAGATTTCATTGACCTTTTATGCATCATGTTTAAAAAAAGCCATTCCAAAAACAACACCTGTTGGAACTCGAAGCTGAGGTCTGAAGCTTCAATTGTCATTGGTCACATGTTGTTGTTGTTGATGTCAGTTAGTGCTATCTCCACCATACATTTTCCGGTATTTTGTGGGGAGTTGTATTTTTCTCCACCAAGAGACATAGGAGGGATGTAATAATTTAATAAATGGCAAATACATAAGGTATGGAAGGTATGGAAGGTTGTGGAAGGTATGGAAGGTGTCTAGAGATGTTAGGATCAGTTAGAAATATGGGACAGGAGAGAGGGGACTCTGTACTAATTAAAAAAGAGAGTTAGAGGTAAGGCGTCTTTGGGCTTATTCCATTGGGTTTTTTAATCAGTACAGGGATTTGGGAAACGCTAAGAGAATATTCAAATTTCCATCAACTTCCAAAACTGAACATATTTTGTTCTGATTTGAATTAACATGCTGTTAGATAAGCTTCTCCTGTAGTTGTGTGGAAGCTTGTACCAATACATTCTTTAATTGACCTGCTTCATTGTGAGGCTGGAAGTGAGTCTCACAGAAAGAGGACTTGACAGCTTTGAGTTTTCTCCCAGCGCAGAAATCACAGTCCATGTCTCCTGTTGCAGCATAATAATGATCAGGAGGAGCAGCTTAGAGTCTTGTTTTCTTTAGATTGTCCACCAATTCTGCCAGGATGTTGTTTCTGTTTAGAAAAGGTCTTGGGATGGAGGTCTGTCTGCACTGAGGGTAGCTGTTGATAGCCTTGGTATATACCTGATCCAAGCCTTCCTTTATACTCCCCATGTCCACATGGAATAGTCACGGAATTCTTCAGTAAATGAAAGAATTATTCACAATAATGATGTAATTTTGATTTGTCAGACCACAGGACAGTTTTACAATTCGCCTCAGTCAGAGGAGAAGGTGCCTGTGTTCGGACAATGGTTTGCGTAAGTGTTCTTGAGCCCATAACTTTATTTCCACTACAGAATAGTTGTTAATGCAGTGCCACCTGAACCATCCTGCATCTGTGAAGTATTTGAATCTTTATCAGGACATCACTACATGACTAGTCACTAATGACTTTTGACATAACTGTCAAACAGGTGTGTTGAGTATTCTGAGAAAATTGATTCTGATAAGGATATGAGGAATTTAGCTACTGCTAATATGATATTTATATTTCATATCTTTTACCTTTATCAGAAAATTATATGTAAAACCATACCGTAGCATGTTACTTACACAGTGCTTAATACTGAGTGATGATGATCAATGGTCATTTAGGAAATTTTTATGAAAATATGACAAAAGATTTGTCATGAACGCAATCGTTGGAGACTGTAAGAGTGTGCACACTGGAAATAAATCACTTGTGTACAGTATGGGGCAGTTGCATGAACATGACGTCAGCTCTGAGAATACATACAGTATAAGGGTGCACACGAGAGAAATCATATAATTACACCTGGCGCTTTAAACCAGAAATAGTGCTAAAAGAATTGCAAACTCTGAAGATAAACCAAACAATTGTGTTTCAGTGCAAAAAGCTTTTTAGAACTTTGAATGACCTGTGATCTTTCCAGGGTGTTAAAAGTTGTTTTTGATGTTAACTACACACTAATAAGGAAATGACACAGTCAGTACAGTGTATGAGTGCAACAGGTCAATGTTTTATTATAGAGGAGCACTTAATAGGACATATGAGAGACCATTAAAAGAATCCTACTTTTTTTTGTGGACCAGAAAAAAACAATGAAAACACTTAACAGTAAAAAAGGTGTATTTAGCCTTCCCATAATAGTTTCACAGTTGTCACAAGTGCTTTTCGAAAACCCTGCCTAAAACTACAGAGACAAAATATTAATTGACAGTGGTCAGGAAAAACTGTCATAGTATGGTTGAAACCTAGGATTTTTTATAAACACTCATAAGTAACACTTTTTTCAAGTAGGTAAATCGAATTGAAATCTGAAATATGCTTTGTAGTTATTGTGAACAAGTGTACCATTAACCTGAGCATAAGTCTGGTCAATGATGCCAAGAACAGCAGGACAGCCTTGAATGAGACTCAGAGACGTATAAGAGACTCAGAGACGGCCCACAAGTGGGAGATTGACCACCTGGTGAACTGGTGCAGACAGAACAATTTGGAGCTGAACGCTCTGAAAGTGGAGATGGTTGTGGATTTTTGGAAGAAGCCAGCCCCACCCAGACCCATCACCCTGTGTGACTCCCCAGTCACAAGTGCAGAGTCCTTCCGCTTCCTGGGCATCATGAGCACTCAGGACCTCAAGTGAGAGCAAAACATCACATCCATTACCAAAAAAGCACAGCAGAGGATATACTTCTTGCGGCAGCTGAATAAGTTCAACCTGCCAAAGACAATGATGGTGCATTTCTACACATTCATCATTGAGTCCATCCTCACCTCCTCCATCTGGAACGCTGCTGCCACTGCCAAGGACAAGAGCAGACTGCAGCGTATCATTAGACCTGCAGAGAATGTGATTGGCTGCAATCTGCCATCCCTCGAGGACCTGTACACCACCAGGACCCTGAGGCGCGCTGGAAAGATTGTGGCTGATCCCTCCCACCCTGGACACAAACTGTTTCAGCCACTCCCATCTGGCAGGAGGCTAAGGTTTATTAGGACCAACACCTCCCGCCACAAAAACAGCTTCTTCCCATCGGCATCTGGCCTCCTCAACAAGGCCAGACAGCCCACTGACATTGACATTCTCTGCCCCATAACTTAACTTCTACATAATGCATTACATTAATGCACTTCTCTGGACTCCCTCTATGCACATTGCACTTTAACTTATTAAGTAAATGTTTGCACATTTTATATTTACTTCAATTACCTCATACCACTTACTGTGTTTTGTTGTCATGCACCATAGCACCAAAGAAACTTCCTTGTATGTGTAAATGTACTTGACAATAAAGTTTTTCTGATTCTGATAATAAATATAATGAAACAAGACCAATATCAAGACCAATACCAATACCAATATATTTATTGTAGGACCTTCTTGTGTCAATATTCTTCTTTCAATATCGAAAGAAAAAAAGAAAGACAAAAACAACCAAAGTGCGATCAACAACGGTGCTTATCGAATACACTATGGAATACACTATGTAATACACTATGGAATACACTATCAGATGAACAACTTAATAGTGACAGTCATTCATCAATTTTAGCCGGAAAACGTAATCAGCTCGGGTTCTTGTTTCTCACTCCGTCACCACTCTCTCTCTCGACCACCCTCAATCCGGACCTAAATGAAGCAAGCCTAATCATTTGATGATACATTTCAACTGTGCGCTCTACTCCTGCCTTGGCGGCCGCCTACCTCCAAGGGAGGGCGCCAAAGGCCCACTCAACACCCCTGACCCCTCACATTATAAAAAAACTGGATTGTGTACTTCATGTAAAGGTTAAGCGAACATCAACAATAAATAAATTAGTGTACAAAAGACCTGCTTTAAATAAAGATTATTTTTCCAAAGATCATGCTTGTCTTAAGTCTTGTGAATAGTAAAACGTAATAGAGGACACACACTTTTCCCCTTTCACATACAAGTCATGCTCCAACAGTCATTTCAACACTCTACGTACCAGGGCAACATGGGCGGCGGCGTGTAGCGGTGTGCACCAAGATATCATCGAAATACACCACCACTCCGCAGCCAACCATGTCCCTGAAAATCTCGTCCACAAAGGATTGAAAGACTGATGGAGCATTCATCAACCCGAATGGCATCATCAGATATTCACAGTGACCTGTAGTGGTACTGAATGCAGTTTTCCACTCATCTCCCTCTTGAATACGCACAAGGTTATACGCACTCCTGAGATCCAGTTTGGTGAAGAAGCACGACCCGCGCATCAACTCGACCACTGCCGCAGAGATACAGAGATAAAGGTGGGCATAGCCTCCGTCTCTACCTGCGGCAAGGGGTACACACGACCCCGGGGTAAGTCACAATCAAATTGCAGATCTACCGCACAATCTCCTGGCCGATGGGGTGGCGATTTGGGGTGGCTTGCGTTTTCCTTAGAGAACACGCAAGCTATGTCTTGATATTTGTGGGGAAAGCGATAACCCTCCAGCCACAGCACATTAAGGGATTATGGAGAGCTAACCAGGGGAGACCTTGAATCAGAGGGAAGGATGGTGAATCAACAGAGTAGAAAGGGTTAGGGTTAGGGTCAGGGTTAGGGATGCTGATTAGGGACGCTGATCAATGGACCGCACAGGGATTGGGGAACTAAGGGGAACTACAGGAACTCCTAAGTATTGCACCAGTGACGTGTCAATGTAATTACCTGGTGCCCCTGAATCTACCAGGGCATGGAACCGGGAAAGAGCGGGGAACTGGGGGAAAGAAACGACAATGTGCATGTGCTGGGCGCAGGGCTCCCAAGGTACCAAAGGTCACATTACCTGGGGTAAACGCGGGAGTATCCCGCCGCCTCTCAGATTGCGGGAGCCTGCGAAGCAGCGCGCCGCAACGTGCCCACCCCTGCCACAGGTGGCACAGTGGACACGCTGCCCCCAGGACTTGCGTGGGCCTCGGGTCGCGCCGGCCTCTGCTGGCCAGGAGGTTGTCTAACCGTATGGCCATCGTCATCAAACTCCCTTGGGAGTCCCAACCGAAGAGCACTGTCCTCCGGAGCTCTGAGTATGAGGGGCGGAGACGGGTGCCGGCTTGCCTCCAGACATTGGACGGCCTGGAGGACCTGAGACATGGCAACCCCTAATTTGTCCAGCATGTCGTTCCGGCTGAGGTCCGAGCCATGGTTCCTGTTTGTTCCATAATCGGGTGCGTTGTTCTGTAACGGATGTTTGTCAAGGATGGCACCAAGCGCAGGTGTAAAGGATTGGTCCCTTTATTGCAGACCCAAAAACAGGCGTACACGATAATGTTGTGGGCGTAATAACAAAACAATGTTGACTCAACAGGAGTCTAACGGCATTCGCTACATGTAACAACAACGCACACTGAACAGGACACACACCGGCAAACTTATACAGAGACAACAGGTGTGCACAATGAAGGGGGATGCGTTTGTGAAGGGACATCACCAACAATCAACACAAAAGGTGTGGGCAGCTAGGAGACCAATGCCGTCGAACGCCGGACCCTGCCCAAGCGAGGATGGGGCACGTCCCCAGAGGAATACGTGACATCCACTGTATGTGCTTTCCTCATTTTTATTATTTCAGTTAAAAATTACGCTTTTTTAAACAAATAAAAGGTACAGTTAAAGAAAATATATTGAAGCAAAACCTGTGAAAGTTAGTTAAATATCTTTCAAAACAACAATTTGGATATGGATTTTGGACAAGTATTTATTTGCAGCAATGTTTGTTGGTTATTTACAAAAAATTTATTGACAGAAATAAGGCATTGTTTGACCCCTACAGACCATTTAGCAACTCCTTGATTCTGTACTCGGTATGCACAGAACAAACTTTAGCCACAGTCAATTAATCATGTATCAAATAGGCCTCATAGTAAAGCTAACAATACATTGATACCACTCACTTATAGCTTCATCACTGAATAGGTGTCAGTATTTTCACAGAAGTTCCTTTATAAACAGTGAACCCAAGATAGAGTGGCTGAGTGAATGTGGTCTGGACTCTATGGAGGAGGGTCATTGTGTCAGAGATTGTGTAGAAAGACAGAGTTCCTGCCCTGTGATCCAGGTAAACCCCTACTCTGGAAGAACGGGGAACAGGAATATCTGTCCTGTTTTTGTTGTGGTATAAACCACAGCTGGATGTAGAGCAGTAAAACATCCACGACTGATCGTTATAACCAAACAAACATTTATTACCCCCCCCTTTCCTGCTGATCCCTTTGTACGAGACGGCTACACTAACCCGTTCCCCACACCACTCTACCTCCCAGTAACAGGCTCCAGACAGACGCTCTCTACACAACACCTGGATAATATAAATAAATCGTTCTGGATGGTCAGGATAGGACTGGACCTTGTCACTCCATGACACCTTTCTGTTGCCCTCAGACAGACACAGGCACTGACATGCTGTATTTGGATCCAATGTCAGATGGCAGGAATCTAAGATCAGAATCAAAACCACATTAATTTACAAAGCATATTTACATGTGCATAATTTTACAACATACAGTACATCTGTTTTTTGACATCAACATGCATCAATATATACACAATTATACCTCATAATGACAAAGCTAAAACATATATTTAGAAATGTGTCTAAAAAATTTATTAATTGAAAATCCCAAACTGAAATATGTCATTTATATAAGCCTTTACACCCTTAGCCATAGCACTATAAATTGAGTCCCTATACTTTATTGGCAATTCCTTTATTGGCCATGATTCAGATCTGCACACACCTGTATATTTGAGATCCCACAGGTGTGCAAAGAAATCAAGCCAAGTACAGTAGTACTCAGTCCACCACCCAACAAAGAGCTGGAACAGAACACCAGCACCCACCCAAAAAGTGCGGGCCACATCACTACTGCTTGCTCAGACGACATAGACCCGGACCCCACTCAAAAGGCCACAAAAGGGCCTCAAAGACGTGCTGGTCAATGACCTGAAGAGAGCTGGGACCACAGTGTAAAAGAAAACCATTTGTAACACATTACGCTGTCATGGACTAAAATCAGCGCACGCAAGGTCCCCCTGCTCAAGCCAGCGCATGTCCAGGCCCGTCTGAAGTTTGCCAATGACCATCTGGATGATCCAGAGGAGGAATGGGAGAAGGTCATGTGGTCTGATGAGACAAAAATAGAGCTTTTTGGTCTAAACTCCAATCGCCATGTTTGGAGGAAGAAGAAGGATGAGTACAACCCCAAGAACACCATCCCAACTGTGAAGCATGGAGGTGGAAACATCATTCTGTGGGGATGCTTTTCTGCAAAGGGGACAGGACAACTGCAATGCATTGAGGGGAGGATGGATGGGGCCATTCATCGCAAGATCTTGGCCAACAACCTCCTTCCCTCAGTAAGAGCATTGAAGATGGGTCGTGACTGGGTCTTCCAGGATGACAACGACCAAAAACACACAGCCAGGGCAACTAAGGAGTGGCTCCGTAAGAAGCATCTCAAGGTCCTGGAGTGGCCTAGCCAGTCTCCAGACCTGAACCCAATAGAAAATCTTTGGAGGGAACTGAAAGTCGGTATTACCCAGTGACAGCCCCGAAACCTGAAGGATCTGGAGAAGGTCTGTATGGAGGAGTGGGCCAAAATCACTGCTGCAGTGTTAGCAAAGCTGGTCAAGAACTACAGGAAACGTAATCGTAACGTAAAATGGATACATAATCTCTGTAATTGCAAACAAAGGTTTCTGTACCAAATATTAAGTTCAGCTTTTCTGATGTATCAAATACTTATGTCATGCAATAAAATGCAAATTAATTACTTAAAAATCATACAATGTCATTTTCTGGATTTATGTTTTAGATTCAGTTTCTCACAGTTGAAGTGTACCTATGATAAAAATGACAGACCTCTACATGCTTTGTAAGTAGGAAAACCTGCAAAATCGGCAGTGAATCAAATACTTGTTCTCCCCACTGTAAGTGCGTCATGTAGCTGTCTTAAGAAAAATTTGAATCTTTTAAGTTATATCTGTGAGTTTGCAGATTAAAAAGATATGAAACATTTGATTGTGCTATTAGATATAATACCAGTGCAAGCCAAAATGTAAAGATAGTGGACATTGCTCCATAAACTCTTCAAATGTACCCAGACAGAGGGGTTTTATATAAAATGACACGGGACAGTGGAAGATTGGATAAAATGCAAAAAAAATTGCTTATTTGTCAAAAACAAGAATATTTATAAGCAACCCCTACATTTGAACGGCAGTGCATACAGCCTGCTGTGAGTATGCGTGAGTGATTATATTTTCTTACAAGTTAAGAAATCCTCTCTGGTCTTGGGATGAGGAGGTTGTATCATCTCTACTGCAGTCACTATGGAGAAAAACACGAGTCATAAATGACTGGTCAGCTATCCTTTGTCCTCCAGAAACAAACATGCTAACCATCAGACCACCAGACTAAAGCAGTTTCATCATCTTGACAAAATACTATTGCATACGATGTATCATTAAGTCTAATGATGAGAAAGAAAGGTTTTGGAATGTTCTTAAAATGAATTTTACCAACCTTCCCAAGATATGTTGTCCATTTCCATCTCGCATACATCCTGTAGTTGATCTTTTAGATCTGAGACTAATTTCTCCACATGCTCAAAAGTGATGTGTGGATAGACAGTAATGATGGGTAAGGCCTCAGTTTCATGAGAAACACAGAATGACTGGAAACTCTGCAGATAGCAAAATCAGTAGGAGAACAAAATCATGACACCTTGCATGTGATAACAACTGGCAATAAGCTATCTTAAGCTTTTATAATAGGTATAAACATATATATTTATTTTGTCTTCATATTATATAAGGAAAGAAAACAATTAATGAAGTATGCTTAAATAAATCCTAATCTATGAATTTAATCACTGGGAATACAGAAATGTATATAGACAGTTTCTGGATCTTTTTATTTCAACTCATGACATGTAGGACCAAGGCTTCAGGTGTATAATTTTTTGTTTCTTCAGTGTAATAGCTACATTCATCCAGATATTTGACATACACTTAGAATCCCAATTGTGCAAATATGACATTCAGATGTATACCTTGTAGGATGCTGTCGCAAACAACTGTTTTTAGGAGCAGATTTCAGGAGCAGTACAAGACACCAAATTTGGGAAGGATATGCAAATAATGCCTACAATATAAATATCTCATACTATGAGACTTTTATTTGCTGATTGGCTTATATTTGAATATTTTGAATTACTGAAAATGTTCACATGTTTTTGTTCAGGTAATTTATGTTAAATTTAATGTTGTCCTTGGGTAGTAGTTTTTGTCAGTTTTGACACATTTATGTTGAGATAATTTACAATCATACATTTATAGTATACATCACAACAAGTTTTTATGTGTTGGTGTTATAGCGATATTATGCCAGGTGACGACAAGTTAAGTCATGCTACGTTACTACATTCTATGGCATGCTGAATCATATAACGTGTTACAAGCATTGACTTAAGTTTGAGCCCCAAAAGTATCACTGTAAATGCTCAACTGATTATCTACTGACTATCAGTACCATTTTAGATTTCTACCTAACCTTACCATAACCTAACTTATGGTCCACTCCTAACCCTAACCTTAACCCCTACCCTAAATGTTGTTCTAGACCTAACCATTAGTTTGGCATGCAGTTGCTTATTAACATAGTTTGTTGATAGTATTGCTATCTGTAAACCATCTACAGATGGAAATTAAGACTCAAAATAAAGTGTAACCAATTGTAGATACAAAGTCAAGACAGAGTCATACAGAGTAAGATAATTTGGTGATGTCACCTGGAGGAAATGGATGTGATCCTCTGTATTTGAGAACTGCTTCAACTTAACATCTCTCCTCTTCAGCTCAGAGACCTCCTGCTCCAGTTGCTTCAAGAGTCCTTCAGCCTGACTCACTTCTGCTTTCTCCTGAGCTCTAACCAGCTCCGTCAACTCAGATTGCCTTCTTTCAATGGAGCAAATGAGCTCATTAAAGATCCTCTCAATGTCGTTCACTGCTGCCTGTGCAGAGTGCTGTTAGGACATAGAGAGACAAGTTTTAACAAACTAATTTACTCTGCTCTCAGACAATCTGTAAATGTAAATGTATATGTGTATATATAGCAGCCACAACATTCACCTTCAGTGTGTCCACAGCCTGTCTCAGCTCCTGAATCTCCTTTTCTTTCTCCTGGATTCTTTCCTGGGATTTCTGATGTTTCTCTCCCAACACTTTCTACAGAGAACAACATGTAACAAATCAATATATGCATTAATTTCTGTGAGTATTTCACATGTTAATTAGTACAAGTCCTATAATTAGCACTAATAAACACATTATGTTTGGTCTCTTCCAATTATATCACATTATAATAAAGCATATTGACATTAGTAGAGACAAAATATTAACCTAATTAAGTATGGATTTTGAAATGTACAAATGAATCATCTAACTGTGCCTTTCTTACCTTTTTCTCTGCTGCAGCTGAGACTGTATCATGGCCTTTATGTTCATCCATTGCACAAAGAAAACAGATGCACTGCTGATCAGTACGACAGTAAATCTCCAGTGGTTTCTCATGATGAGAACAGATCTTCTCCTGTAGTTTTTTGGAGGCTTGGACCAACTTGTGCTTCTTTAACTGATCTACTTCATTGTGAGGCTGAAGGTGAGTCTCACAGAAAGATACCAAACATACCAGACAGGACTTGACAGCTTTGAGTTTTCTTCCAGTGCAGAAATCACAGTCCACATTTCCAGGTGCAGCATAATTATAAGGAGGAGGATCACGTTGGGGTCTTGTCTTCTTTAAATTCTCCACCAAGACTGTGCCCCTGTTCAAAACAGGTCTTTGGGTGAAAGGCTGTCCACACTGGGGGCACCTGTAGATACCCTTGTCATCCTTCAGATCCAAGCAGCCCTTAAAACAGACTATACAATAACTGTGTCCACAAGGAATAGTCAATAGATCCTTAAGTAGTTCCTGACAACTTGAACAACTGACAGAGTCCATGGCCTTGGCCATTTTCACACAAACTAACAAACCGAGAAGGAGAACTGAAAACTAGTTACATTTTCTTTGTTTGTTCTGAGAAACAGGAGTGGCCTGTTCTTCCTCTAGTTTCCTGGTTCTATGGTGTTTTCAGATGCCAGATATCAGGTCTGACAAGCTAAGGGCATGACAGGTATGTCACAGCTAGACAGAAAATATGTTCTTGCTGCTGTATAACAGCAAGAGTCAATGATCAGGAAAGCAGAAGTAACAGTGCTGTGAAAATATATTTTTGATAAGGCCCTTGTCACGACCACACCACAGGCGCCACTGCCTACGCTACCCATGTCTCCCTCCAGACCTTCTACACACCCAAGACAGACAGAGCATCCAGTCTACTAGTTCTACCATGGGTCTTTGCGATCCAATTCACCACACTCCTAAACAGTCGTTGTACACCCCTGTACTTGAATATAGCTTGTGTGTCATTGCGCACAAGTACTTTCCCTTTCCAATCGGTAGGTGTATTTAATGTGTGTTCCTTTGTCAGCTCAATGACCAGTATTATGTGTAGCAGAGAATTGTTTGCACATTGCGCTGTTCTCTAATTAAAGTAATCTAACATACATGTCCTGACACGTGTCACCTTGATCGTTGTTGCTTCACTGGGTTATAATTACCTAATAATACAACTGCCTCCTCGGTACCTGCCTCCAGTCATATACAAAAATGCTTTAATAATATAAATATTTTGTTTAATTTTCTACCCATGTAATCCATTAGAAAACAGTCCGACTAGTCCTGTGGTGCATTGACCAGTATAACACAATTAGATATTTCAATAGGGAAAGTCATTGTGTTTGTTCTGATTTACTATCATTATTAATGTTTCAGTAGTTCACTGTTAAAACACAATTTTTATTGTCAACGTTGCTTATTATTTTCATTATTATTAGTGTTTCAGCCGTTCACTGGTTAAACACTATTGTTATTGTTACCTTTGGCTTTTTTCATTATTATTGCCTCTACGTGACAAAATGTGGTCACAGTTGACCAATAAACCTTCAAGTGGGCATGGTTTTGTATTTTAATACAATTGGTTTCACGTTCAGAACCTTAACAGGACATACGGTGGGCAAGCATTTTTCAATTGGCCCAAAGTGGGCAATATTGAACCAGAAAACCTTGCAAGTTCAAGTAATTCGCTTAAAATAGAGAGAAAATAAATTGAGGATAAGTTGAGGATAAAGAACATATTCGCCATTGACACCCACTAGCTCTGCCTTTCTGGATTTTCAGAAAATTTGAATATGTAAAAAACACTTCAAAAACTACTCCTATAGCAACAAATGTCCCATCATTACGTACTTAGAGATTGGGCACCTATAAACCAAGTTCTGTAAAACATGCATAAGCAAAACCAAGACTTTATTATATTTCTATAATAAAGATTTTGATTCATACTGTCCATATTCCTTCAGCCATATCTTTATGATCTCTGACAGGTGAAGTGAATAACACTGATAATCTCGTTGTCATGGCACCTGTCAATGGGTGGGATATATTAGGCAGCAAATTAACATTTTGTCCTCAAGGTTGATGTTTTAGAAGCAGGAAAAATGGGCAAGCAAGGAGCGACTTTGACGAGTCAAATTAAGATGGCTAGGTGACTGGTTCAGAGCATCTCCAAAACTGCAGCTCTTGAGGGGTGTTCCCGGTCTGCAGTGGTCAGTACCTGTCAAAAGTGGTCCAAGGAAGGAAAAGTGGGGAACCGGGTTAGGGTTAGGGTTAGTACCACCTACCTAAGCAATGTTGCAGACCATGTACACCCTTTCATGGAAACCGTATTCCCAGATGGCATTGGATAATGCACTTTGCCAAAAAACTAAAATGTTTTAGGAATGGATTGAGGAACACAATATGAGTTCAAGGTGTTGACTTTGGTGGTCATACTGCTATTGCTGAAAGGTGTATATTTTGTATTTCCTGTCATTATTTTTGCTTAATAAATGTCTTAATTACTATGTAGATGTTGTGTGCCATGTCAGAAGTATTTCATTGAACAGTATGCTGCTATTTGATTCACAAGTTGTCAACATCAGTCAGACTAAAAGTTTTTTGCAGTGCCTGTCAGTGATATGTAATGGAAAAGCTTGTTAATACTTTGAAGGAATATGGAAATTTTAAGGTAAACTTACATTTTGTTTAATTATATTAAAACATGATATTATTATTCAATTATTATTATATTAAATTAACAGGTGATGTTGTTTGGTTTTGGCACTTTCTGGCGCTTTGCATTTCAACACAAGTAATCCATGTCTCACTGGAGAGATTACATTTTTCCCTTTCCTTCCCTGTAGTTTCTTAAATGGCAGATTCATCCTATTCCAAACGAAATCTATTGATTTAGACAACAATGAACACAACCCTTTGCACTCACCTTCTGATAATCACACACAGGAAGCAATAGAGGATAACTCGGAAAGTTATCAGTGATCTGGTGCCGATCCTCAACTCAGGTGTGCTCTACGTGTTAATTACATTACTTATGTTTCAAGCAAAACCAACATAACCCCTGGGGTGCTGTGAAGGCATTTGTTTTGGTGAGACAACATTGCTGAATATAGCTAATATGCGTGGAAAATAAGAACTGTACCTTGACTGGGGCCACCGAGGGAAGCTCATGCGGGAGTTGTGGTCTTCTACCGGGGGTGCCTGGAAAAAGATTTGGAAACAAGTTTGGGGAAAAGAGGATGAGAAATCTATTTTGGGGGTGAGGTGAGGCCTCAGATAGGACTAGAGGGGAAGGGATACATGGAATGAGAATATAAAGTGGTGGAAGTATTTACTGAACTGAATGGGAAAATTATGAACCCTATAAATCTGACAAGAGCAATTAAGGCAAATGTTGGGCGGGAGAAAGATGCGAGGTGTCTGAGATTTGGTAAGGTACTTATTGCTGTGGATCATGTAGTGCACAGGGATATATTGTTGAAAGTGGATATTTTAAATGGGGGTCGAGTGAAGTGTCAGGTCTCAGGAAGTACAGCAAAGCAGAAGGGGGTGATTACGGGAGTGCCTGAAGAACTGCCAATTGAAGAACCTAAAGGAGCGGTGTCAGGAAGTATAGTTATGGACGCAAGATGGATGAACAAGAAAGACAAGGGGAGTGAGAAGATGAGAGCGTTGGTGTTGAATTTGGAGGACCGCTACCGAGAAGGTGGGTGTAGGGTCCAGATGCAGGCAACAGAGGTTCAGCGATACAAAATCCTAAACAGGGTCACGTATGCTGAAGCAGTCCGGAGATTGGGTGGAGTGGTGTCAGGTGAGAGTGGGAAGGAGGAACAAGATGTGGGATTGGTATCAGAAGTGATGGTGAATGGGCATCAGGTGGTTGTGTCAGGGGCGTGTATACATGAATGTGCTGTGGGTAAGGATTTATTGGTGTTGGGCAGGATTGGCTTCTTGGCGTTGTAATGAATGTTAGTGAGCAGGTCAAGAAAATGTATGCACTTATAAATCTAGCGGTACAAGCAGCTAGGGATTTTTTATGTATTATTGAAATTACTGGGGCAATTATTCATGAGGTGTTTGACGGGATGAGATTAAGTTTAGGATGGTGACTGTGGTGCTACAATGGAATGCTAGAAATGTGTTGGCTAATGTGGTGTGCATGCAGAAAACGTGGCTTAAGCCCAGTTTGGATTTTGTGATCCCGGGATTCAGGTCAGTTAGGTGTGATAGACGTGATAGAGGGGAAGGCTCGGTTAGGTGTTGTGCCACATTTGTTAAGGTTGGTGTGAACTACAAGTGGGTGGGGGTAAGGGTGTCAGACTGTGTGGGTATAGAAATTGTAGGACCTCAGGAGAATGATGTTGCTCAGTAAACATGGGGATGTAATGGTGAGGTAAGAGGGGACGATGTGGAGAGAGGGTTTATTGATTAAGTTGAGCAGTTTAGTGTAGGAGGCAGGTTGTATAATTGTATTTTGAGTTTTTTGTTTGGAAGAGGGTTCTGGGTGAAGGTGGGAGAGGACCTGTACACAGAGTTTGAGGTCGGTAATGATACGCCACAAGGGAGTGTGGTCAGCCCAGTGTTGTTTGAGGTGATGATTGATTGGGGCCGTGGGTCTAAATGTGGATGGTGGGGCAATGCGGAAAAGAGAAAGGAATGTGGAATGGGTGATGAAGAAAATGCAGGAAGCAGTTATAGGGGCGGAGGCGTGGTTGTTAACTTGGGGGTGCAGAATGTTGGTGGCAACATTGGTGTTTCATGATGTAGTCTAGGAGAAGGGATGATGGGGTGAGATTGTATCTGTATGGGCAGGATTTGGTGTGAGTGTCAGAGTTCAAGTACCTTGTCATGTGGTTTAATGAGAGGATGACGTACAGGACCTACGTGCGGTATAGCTATGAGATGCGGAGAGCTATGAACCTTATGAGGGCATTGGTAGGTTATGATTAGGGAGCGGACATATGTACTCTGCTGTGTATTTATCAGGCGCTGATTAGGTTGATTATGGATGCTTTGTGTATAGTTTTGCCGCTAAATCAGTATTGGCGTGTTTAGATGTGGTACAGGCGAATGGGTTAAGTCAGTGTGTTTAGTACGTTTAGGACAATGTTGGTTGAGGCTTTACAAGTGGTAGCTGGAGAGATATCGCTAGAGTTCAAGCGGGATAAACTGGCCCTGGCACACTGGGATAGTGGTGAATGAGTTTTGGGAGAGCAGTGGGCAAGATAAAGGTGTATGGATGGATAATTGAGAAGAGGAGTAGAGGAATATGGGTTGAGTGAGAGGGATGTAGGATCAATAAATAATAAACCAAAATCTTACTCTTCTCCAGGATCCAGGTAGGGTGGTAAACAGCAGTAGGACAAGCTAGAACAGAGAGAAAAAAGACTACACAAGCACTACACAAACAGGTCTTAATGAGATGATTCTTCTCAGCTGGTCTCCGCAACTCAGCACACCTGTAAACCCACACACACACCGGAAAGGTAACAAGAAAGGGGTGGGGGGTACATATAGGGTACCCACAAGGAAAGCTCAAGGATTTCCATATACCCACTTCAAAAAGTGTGAGGATACGTAACCACATTGTTTGCGACAACGTTTGTGACACAACCTTCTCACCTTCATTCATATATTCACCCCGTAGCACTGACTTTAGAACCATTGGGGATTCCGTGGCTTGTAGATCTTTCTTTGCATAATATGCCTATAGCTAATGTGAATACTAATGAGAATTTGCTTCAGAGAATATGAAGCTACTGCCGCTTCAGGTAATACTGCAGCACTGCAACATAAACGAAAATGAAAAAACCAAACATGCCAACGAAGAAAATAATTTAATGACCCCTGTTCAAAAGTCTGCATACCCTTCTTTTTTAATACTGTGTCAGCATCAATGACAGCATGCAGTCTTTTGTAAAAGTTGTCTATGAGGCCCCAAATTCTTGCAGGTGGCATAGCTGCCCATTTGTCTTGGCAAAATGCCTCCAAGCAATTCCGTTTCTTCCTGAGCGCTGAGGCAAATGCAGCTGCTCCATGCAAAAAGAAATCTAAAACAAAGACATACAATTTCCACCAGATATGGAAGACCAAAGTACAAATTCCAAATTACTTTTCCAATGGGTAGCAGAGTACGATTGGAAAAGGTGAATGAACTAAAGGCACAATTGCAAAAGCAGCAATCTTTATTCACCAAGCCTATAGATAAATCAAAAGCAGTACCGTAGGCCTCCTTTAGAATGGTTCAATATTTGATAAAGAACAAGAAGTAATTTGCTGACGGCAGCATTGTAACAGGCGCTTTGACTGTAATAGCAGAAATTTTGTTTGGGCATCACAAAAATGGTCCTGAAATTATTTCAGCAATATTAAATGTTCAACTGGAGCGAAAACCGTTGCACGGTGGGTTTCTGCTCTCTCTGAAAATGTGCACGAACAACTGGAGCGTGATATAGGTATGTGTCAGTGGTTTTCAATACAGTGCGACAAATCAGTGGATGCTAACGGTACTGCTCAGTTGGCAGTATTCATCAGAATGGTGTTTGGTGGCTTCATCACTGCATCATGTGGTGGCTCAGTAGAGGAACAGTTTTGCATTGTTTTCTTTCACTTTCAGAGCTTTTATGAGGATACCACTCTACTGTCAGACATGATTACTGTCAGCATGGCAGCTGGACCTTGCATTCCTGGCAGACATCACACCAACATTTAACACATTTAATGTTGAATTACAAGGGAAAGGCAACTCAATTGTTGAAATAATAAGTTCTGCAAAAGCTTTTATTGAACAGCTGAGTGTCTTCTTGCAGCACACCCAGAAAAACTAAATGCAGCACTTCCCCTCGCAGCAGAAAATAATGCAGGAAAATAAAGCGGCACCGGCTGTCCTCAACAAACAGAAATACATGAATCTACTGACCAGGCTGGGTCAGAAATTTGAGGAGAGGTTCAGTGACATCAGGAGAATGGAGCCTTGCGTGGCTTTCATCACCAACCCCTTTAAGGAAATGGACATATCTGACAAGTCTGAAGAAATTAGTGACGTGTTCAGCCTGAATGGTGTTGCTTTGGATATGGAAATCATCAGTCTCTAAAATGACATTGAGCTTAAATCACGTCAATCTGCCCCTAACTTTGGAGCTTTGTTGACCAGGAAAAGTACAACATCAGCACAGCTGCAAAATGTGGCCACTTTGTTTGGCTCAACTTACCTTTGTGAGACAAGCTTCTCAGACATGAATTTTATTAGGTCAAAGTATAGAACACGTCTAACTGATGCACAACTGGATGACTCCATCAGAATAAACCGATCCAGATACACATCAGATTACAAAGCTCTGATGTATACAATGCAATGACAAGCTTCTGACTAAAAAGGTAAATATAACTGGGATTCATATAAGCATTTCAGTCTCAACTTTAATCATAGCCTTATAGTTGTTCTGAAACCATGACTTTGCCCTGTTATAGGAGAGTAGAAAGAGCAGAGAACTGAATATGGGAAGGAAAGATATAATACTGGAGAACAAAAAACTATGACAATTTAATAAGTTCACAGTTTATTAAACATTAGTTTGCTATGTCTACAACGTTTATGGCAAGAACCAAAGGTAAAACAGATAAAACAGGTAAAACAGATAAGAAGAGGAGAGCAGGAGAAAAGGAGTATATCCAAGCTTGAGATAAGACGGGGAAAACAGCGGAAAGGAGTCTTCCCAAGTTGGAAAGAGAATAGCAGGATGAAAGGAATAAAGAGAAGTAGAAGAGTAGACGAGGAGGATGGCAGGAGGAGAGGTTTATAGAGAAGTAGAATAGTTAGACAAGGAAAGAGGAAAGAAGAAGAGGACATTATGAGAATGAGCCTTTACAGTTTAAACACTAAGGATGGAGTGTCAAGCAATAACAATGTTGAGGAAAATTTTAGCTCACAACATGTTTGATTTTAATATTAGTAGCTCTCATGACTAGAACGTTTGGAGACCCTTGGTATAACCCATGCATCAGTTCAGTATATCAGCATAACAACTGTATTGTATAATTGTATCAATGGCAGTTGTTTTGATTATTATCAAGGATCAATTCCACCACCCACATCAGTCTAGAATTCAAACCAATAATAAAGAATTATTTACAAATAATACTACAATAATGTCTCAAATAAACACAATTATGTTTTCTTCATAAAACAAGCAAGTCAAAATAACGACTAAGGAATAAATACAAGTTAAATTGTTTAGCAATGTTGTGTTTTTTAATACTCAGTATACTATACTTAATAATGATTGGTACCCCTCACCACCAAAACTTCCCACACTCCACCGGTCAATTAATTATGTACATTATGGATAAGGCCTCATATTAAAGCTTGCAGTACATCAATAGCAGCAGACTGACTTGTCAATGATTAATCACTGAATCGGTGTCAGTATCTTCACTGATCCTGTATCAACAAAAAATCCAGGATATAGTGCCTGAGTGAATGTTGTCTGTATTGTATGGAGGAGGGTCATTTTGTCAGAGACACTGTAGAAGGACAGAATTCCTGCCTTGTAGTCCAGGTACACTCCTACTCTGGAGGAGCGGGGGGCTGTGATATCAGACCTTTCTCCATTGTGGTAGAAATAGCAGCTGGATGTAGAGCAGTATAACCTCCATGACTGATCATTACACCCAAACAAACATCCAATACCACTTCCTTTCCTGCTGATCATTTTATGTGAGACGGCTACATAAACCACTTCACCACTCCACTCTATCTCCCAGTAACAGACTCCAGACAGACCCTCTTTACACAACACCTGGTTGAAGGAGGTAAATCTGTCAGGATGTTCCGGATATGACTGAGACTTATTGCTCCCTGTCACCATTTTGTTCTCCTCAGACAGGTGCAGGTACGGATTTGCTGTATTGGGATCCAATGTCAGCTGGCAGGAGTCTGAGAAGAAGAAAACTAAAGTGAATGTGTGTACGTCAGTGTGTATGTCACAGCCTCACAAGTTTGACTATTTGCCTGATTACTGATCATACAAATAGTTTGGAGCATATTAAACATTCAAGTTAAGTGAAGGCACTACTTAATTTAAGATGGCTGCCTACTGGAAGGTGATACAGGCCAGTGATGTGTGACAGGTTCCGGTTTGCTACAGTTATGTAACAAGTACTTGTCTTGTCAGATTTGTGCATATTTTTCATGGTCAACTTGGCCAGATCTTTTGTCGGTTGTAGTAATATGTGGGAAAACATGACATCAAAGGTGATCACATTTGTTTGCTCACAAGAAGTGATTCCCTGCGTGGAAATTACAGTGAACCTAAATTATACGATATATATACGAGAATTGCATTTACTACTAAAATCAAGCTGTTATTAATAAAACATGATCTTTGCCAAGATTTCCTAATCAGACCTCTTCTGTCTGAAATACCAGATTTGAACATGCAACTCTAACACAACCCAATCAAACAGATTATTAGGGTCAGGTGCTGAAACCCCCCAAAATTGTGGAGTTGTCGGCTCATGTGGATGGACGATGTGTCAGAGTGCGCAATGTGTGTAACAAAGACAGATGCCGCATGCCTGTCAGAGTGAGTGAGGCACGGCGCAGAGACATGTCAACTGGATCTGTTTGGGACAGAAGTGAGGAACTGCCATTCTCCCAAAATACCTGCAAAACCTATTGATCTCTATCGCCTCAGTTTAGGTCAATGTTCATAACTTCACCAACCAAAAAACACCTGGATGATTCTCATGAGTTCTGAAAAAATGTATATGAACAGAGTGTAAAGTTTTGAGCAGTATGGCATATATTATGTTGGGCAAAATCCAACAACTGTACAGCACATTAAGAACCTCAAACTAATTGTCAAGCTTGGTGGGGGTGGCCGTGTCAGTACTCTTCTGAATCACAACCTGGACAACTTTATCATTGAACAAACTATGGATTCACCTTCATATCAGATAATTCTACAGGAGAATGTCAGTGCTTCTGTCTGTAAGCTGAAACTGAAGCGCAGCTAGAATATGCAGCAAGACAATTAATAGAGAAATAAACCAATAGCCTACACAGTAATAACTACAAGATGTGTGAACATTAAAGTTCACCTAATATATAACAATATATATGACAGTTTCAAATCAACCCAGACACCTTACGTTTAATTTATTACATTTGTTTCTGCATAATCAAGGCGTTGTAGGATGAATGCCCATGTTGGCTGCATTGTTCATGTTGCCTCATTGACAAAAGCTAGCAAACAAGAAATAGCATCACTACCATTCTCCCTCAAGCAAGTATTAATATTGCCTGCAAATACAATTTAAGCAAATAAATAGCCCCCTCCCTGGCTCACCAAGTCACCTCTACCTTGCATGGCTGAACAAATATTACTTAGTTGTCCTTTCTTGTATTTCTATATAGCTCAACGTAAACAGAAGTGAATGAAACTTTGACAGGTCACTTCATGTCTAGTCTAATTGGCACATTCTATTTATTATTTGCATAAAGCAATATAAAAAAATCTAAAACAATAACAGGGTTTATTCATCTGTAACCACAAGAGAACCAGCGAAACTTCCTCCCCCGATATAAAAACATTTCCAAAAAGGATTTTACAGAGGATTGCACATAATATACACCCATGCTGAAAAGATATACACTCTGTGGTAAACTGTCAAATTCATTCATCTTTCACATGGTGATGGGCAAACTAATGAATTTAGTTGCCAGCTCTGACCGCATGGTTATACAGATTTCCCTCATTCAACTCCACTGCACCTCCTCAGAGACCACATATTCTAAAGGCCAGCGTGGTGAGAGTGCTCTTAGGAGTCCCATCATGGTAACTGCTTCTAATAAAATGAGCTAGGTGGGTTTTGACTGATTATTTGTATGTTGTTTAAAGAAACGCATGTTAGAAACAATATATTGCACAGTTTTCTACTCCCTAGAACTGTTGCATTGGTTCTTATGACCTGGGAGAATCTCATTGGAGAATCCGTAGATATAAAGCATATAATTGGTCTATGAATAAAGGCCATTTTAGAAGCCAAAATGTGCCAAGATAGTGCCAGATGGACAAAAAACTAAACAATTAACAAACTAAGTAGTTATATTCATGTCACAAGTTGATTTGCAGGTCAGTCAGTTGCATGCGGTCTCAAAAACGATCAAAGTATTTACAGGAATTGAGACAAGCTGTTAATTTGGGGTCTGGGCTGAACCACTCAGGATGCCCTGTGGGCAAAAGCACAACTCATTTGACCAGAAAAAAATTTGTCAGTGAGATGTCTTGCCATAGGGCATCGCTCTGTGGAGGCTGAGCAAAATACTGACTAGGACGGCCTAGGTCCAGATAAAAAAAAGTGAAAGAAGGGCATTAGTTTCAGGACAATGGCATCTTAGTGGAACATGGATGCCATCTCTTTGGTTCTAATTCCTCTACTTTTTTTCTACATTATGTTTTTGCTTGTTTTTACTTGTTTCTTGGAGTTAGTGTTGTTTTCCAACATCCAACTTTTTCCACCTCCCAGTCCCTTAGTTATGGCCTAAGAGTATTTTGCAGTATACTGTTGGATATTGATTGAGGCAGGTTTAAGATGAGATGAATGGATATGTTGCAATTGTATGCGATTTGTCTGGGAGGATGCTGCATGTTTGTGTGATTTGTATATACTCACATGCTAAGAAATCTTCTCTGTTCTTGGGCAGTGCAGGTGGGTCACTTGGAGTCACTATAGAAAAATACATGACTATGTATGACAGGTGAACAGCCAGGTTAACAGACAAACTTATTATTTTATTAAATAGTGTGGATGATGACCGGTTGAGTGATTGTATATACTCAAATTAACCTTCTCTTGTCTCTTTCTTAGGACGATCCGTTTAACTTAATTTTACTTAATTTACCTCAAATACATCTAGGTCTGTAATTTTTATCATAGGTACACTTCAACTGTGAGAGACGGAATCAAAAAAAAAAAAACCCAGAATATCACATTGTATAATTTTTAAGTAATTAATTTGCATTTTATTGCATGACAAGTTTTTGATACATCAGAAAAGCCAAGGTTAATATTTGGTACAGACACCTTTGTTTGCAATTACAGAGATCTTCTTGACCAGGTTCGCACACACTGCAGCAGGGATTTTGGCCCACTCCTCCATACAGACCTTCTCCAAATCCTTCAGGTTTCGGGGCTGTCGCTGTACGGACTTTCAGCTCCCTCCAAAGATTTTCTATTGGGTTCAGGTCTGGAGACTGGCTAGGCCACTCCAGGACCTTGAGATGCTTCTTACGGAGCCACTCCTTAGTTGCCCTGGCTGTGTGTTTCGGGGCGTTGTCATGCTGGAAGACCCAGCCACGACCCATCTTCAATGCTCTTACTGAGGGAAAGAGGTTGTTGGCCAAGATCTCGTGATACATGGTCTCATCAATCCTCCCCTCTATGCGGTGCAGTAGTCCTGTCCCCTTTGCAGAAAAGCACCCCCATAGAATGATGTTTCCACCTCCATGCTTCACGGTTGGGATGGTGTTCATGGGGTTGTACTCATCCTTCTTCTTCCTCCAAACACGGCGAGTGGAGTTTAGACCAAAAAGCTCTATTTTTGTCTCATCAGACCACATGACCTTCTCCCATTCCTCCTCTGGATCATCCAGATGGTCATTGGCAAACTTCAGATGGGCCTGGACATGCGCAGGCTTGAGCAGGGGGACCTTGCGTGCGCTGATTTTAGTCCATGACAGCGTAGGGTGTTACAAATGGTTTTCTTTGACACTGTGGTCCCAGCTCTCTTCAGGTCATTGACCAGGTCCTGCCGTGTAGTTCTGGGCTGATCCCTCACCTTCCTCATGATCATTGATGCCCCACGAGGTGAGATCTTGCATGGAGCCCCAGACCGAGGGTGATTGACCGTCATCTTGAACTTCTTCCATTCTCTAATAATTGCGACAACAGTTTTTGCCTTCTCACCAAGCTGCTTGCCTATTGTCCTGTAGCCCATCCCAGCCTTTTGCAGGTCTACAATTTTATCCCTGATGTCCTTACACAGCTCTCTGGTCTTGGCCATTGTGGAGAGATTGGAGTCTGTTTGGTTGAGTGTGTGGACAGGTGTATTTTCTACAGGTAACATGTTCAAACAGGTGCAGTTAATACAGATAATGAGTGGAGAACAGGAGGGCTTCTTAAAGAAAACCTAACAGGTCTGTGAGAGACGGAATTCTTACTGGTTGGTAGGTGATGAAATACTTATGTTATGTAATTATGTTAAAATTACTCAAAAATCATACCATGTGATTTTCTGGATGTCTCTCACAGTTAAAGTGTACCTATGATAAAACTTACAGACCTCTACATGCTTTTTTTATAGGAAAACCTGCAAAATCGTCAGTGTATCAAATACTTGTTCTCCCCACTGTACTTATTGGAAGTATAATTAAGTAGTGTGAGTTTCCTTAAATGAATCCATACTTGAAAACATATTTTAATATATTTCTACTTATTGGTATTTCCGGTATATTTACAAAAACTATTTTTGAAATTAATATTTATATATGGAAGTATTTTCCTACATAAGCAGGCCAGATGGAACACAAAAAAAGCAGATTGTTAGCCTATCCAAGCTAAACCGACTTGCAAGACGGAGGCATAATATGCAGACCTAATCATCCACTCCTGCCTCAGCCGACTTGCACACATTAATTACATTAATGTCAAAGCTCCCAGCCGGGTGCATGCCTGACCTGCAAATATTTTAGTGCAGTGTTAGAGAAGAGGTACATGAGAAGACAAGGGTTGCTTAACTATGTCAAACGGATGACCCATGAATAGGGTACATACGGAATATTTGCCTAACCACATGGCAGATTCCAGGCATCCCCACCAAAATGGCATGAAATACCTGCAAACCAAGACCATGTTAATTTTGTCTACAAAGATACTGATGGAAATATCCTTTAATCTCCTGTTGTCCACAGGCATTTGATGAAACCATAACTGACTAAATAGACCCAGAAAAAAATCTAAACCCAAAAATATATTTGTTATATCATATTTTGTTAGCTAAAATGTGACGCTATCCAAAAAAACCAAAATAGTTAGCTAGTGTGGATACATTTTATGATAGTGATTAATGACGATAAACATAAAATTTTACTAAAATGTGACTACATTTTAAAGGCATTTTGTTGACTGAATGATTATTCAATTGACACAATTTTGTGAAATTCTTTTCAAATGACAGATTGGCCGAGATTAGACTAAAACAAAATGGAGGGCCAAAATGAACACTGCCTAAAGTGAAGTGTATATCGTGATCATCATCCATGATGTAACTGTCCATCTGAGAAACATGCGGCAACAGTTGTAGGTCCCTCCACCTGGCCAGAACCGTGGCACGACAGGGATAGCTGGAAGACTAGCTGTATGCTAAATGTGTGACATGCATTTACTCACTTGCTAAAGAATCCTTTCTGGTTTGGGGCTGAGACTGTTGTTTGGTCTTTTCTGCAATCGTAATAGAAAAAACATGCCTCATGTATGACTGGACAACAATCACAATTTATCCTCCAAAAAATAAAATGCTAAGAATTAGCAGGCGAATGTCTGTGTCTGTCGAAAGGGGGGTTGGTGTGTGTGCAAATAAGGTGAAGGTGAATAAGTGGCAGTTGTGTGCAGTGTGTAGGTGGATGGTGCAAGTTTGTGTGATAGCTGCAAGATTGTATTTTAAAAGATCCTTACCAGTCTCTGACTGGTCACTTTTTGGTTGTGGACATCCATTGTGCAGGTGCTCTTGGGGACTACCTAAAAGAACGTGACACATTTGTAAGCAAATAGTCCTGATGATGTTTCCCCACTCATCTTATATATGCGTATTGGAGGAGAACTAATCTTCCAGGTGACCAGGCACATACACAGGCAAGGATGAAGAGAAGTGATGGTGCTCTCCCCTCTGCCTTGCCATTGACAAGGAATATTATATTTTTCTAAACACCACCAAAGTCTACTTATTGACATGAAAATCCAAGTAAAAAACAGAACACAATTCTCATTCCAAATGGTTTTGCATAACTTGAAAAGTACCTTCTTGGGTTTAATGCACTGCAGACTGGCTGGGTAGCTCATAATTCAAACGCATTGGCTAGGTAACATGACATTGTTTATTAGCATTTGCAGCCAGCCAGCCAGCTAGCTAATATACAACATACACTTGTTTACTGGTGAGTGTGTCTAAAGTTAATCTGAAATAGATATAAATATTAAAAGAATTGCTGGCTTCTTTGCTAGTTACCCTAAACTTGGAATGTATTGCTCAGCAAATATATTCTTTGCTAGTTACCCTTGCTAGCTTGGAATTTATTGCTCAGCAGCCATAGTGCATTGCTACAGTGGCTGCATAAACGTATGTTACTTGGCTTACATTGACAAGCAGACACATTAGTATTTAGAAATGGGAATATACTATCAGTTAGTTTTTTTTAATCAACTTAGGAGGTCTATTCATCCTTTCAATTGTCACAATAGAAGACAGACATATTTACGGATTCTGGCTTATCATATTAAGGCATAGAAATAATTGCAAATATAATCAATAATTTAAAAAAAACTATGTGGATGCAATTGGGTGTGTGTTCAGTGCCTGGAACGTTTTTGTGGTTAAAAGGCATACGGTTAAGTGCTGTGATTTTTTTCTTAGGCCAGGGTAGACAATGTAAGGCTCGGAGTGATATGGCCAATATATGTTTTTTGTGGTTATTAAATGCACTCCAACCCTATATGAAACATCTTAAACTTGATACTAACTAATTATTATAGACCTATAAACTTTTTTTAGGAAATCAAGCAAATAGATTTAGACGAACACATTTTACAAATCTAAATATATGGAGCACTACATTGAACTTCAAAATCCCAAAAATTGCCCACCCTGCTATAGGCTGTTATGCAACCTATGCTGCTGTGCTTTAGTGACCCGACTGGACGTCTTTGTGATTTCTGGTAAATATCTTAGCATTTTTTCTCTGGTTGCAATGCTGGAGGTTGTGGTCGGGTTCAAATCATGCAACCATGCAAACCGTGCAATGATCTGGCAGGTTTCCGGTCCTGGAAGCTCATTGACTGTTGCTTACTTGATGACTCGTTCTCATAAGTGTCACAGTTATAAAAGGCTAAAATACACTTGGCATTGAGTACCATTTCTTGTTATTGGTTTTTTGCTTCAGCAAGCAACGCTACTATTATCTCACATATATATTTATTTATTTATTATAATAGTAACCCTAACTCGTCTTGTTTCCAATTGCGTTGCTGTTGTTTTGTGAAAGGTTTTGTTGCATGGTTTAGGAAAAATTCTTAAATATTCCTAGCAGTGTAATCAAAAAGATTTTAGTCTGTAATGACTGCCAAAAGTGCTTCAACAAAGTATTGAGCAAAGGCTGTGAATACTTATGTACGTGTTTATATTTTTGTTCTAAATCTTTGCAAATCTATTAAAAATATTAAAAAAACGTTTTTCACTTAGTCATTACGGGTTATTGTGTACATGATAGACAATTAATTGAATACATTTTGGAATAAGGCTGTAACAAAACAAAAATGTAGAAAAAGTGAAGTGCTGTGAATACATTCCGGATTTCTATATATTGAAAATAGTAGAAAGACAACACGTCAAATGTTGAAACTAAGGAATTTTATTGTTTTTAGAAAAATAGCATATGTTACTCCAAAACCTACATATATTGTTCAGCATTTATGGTGCACAGATGTGCAAGTCACCCTTGCCCTTTACACTAATGGAGTCCATGATTCCCCAAAATTATTTCAGATTTTGATTTGTCAGTTGACAGGACAGTTTTCCACATTGCCCGAGTCCAAGTTTGGGCCCAGATAAAGCGGCAGTGGTTCTGGTTATTGTTTATATAGGGTTATTTCAGGTCTGTGATGTCTAGTCAACCACTGGCACAGTCGAGCCAAAAAGGGTCCTGAAATTTGTAAATTTTTTGGTGTTGATTTGGACCCCATGTTATCAAAAGCACTCGCTTTTCAACCTAGAATTCTATGGCCACCAAAGGTTTGATAGTGGTCCTGTTTAAGTATTAGGTATAGTCCTATATTTTTGTTATGGTTTGAATTGGGATTAGGCATTTAGGCTAGGGAAAAGGTTAGGATTAAACAACTTTGATCATTTCATTTAAATAGTGAGGTAGGTGTGTGTGTGTTTGTGTGTGTGATTCTCTCACCATCGAGGACATCCTCCTCTCTGGTCTTGAGCACAGAATGTTGTTCAATCTGAACTTGATTGACTGTGGAAAAAGACAGACTCATATCACATGTCCACATTACTCATGCCCACTAATAATCTGTATACAGGTAACTAGAGGCGATATGGACTATAACAACATACCATTAACTAGTTTTAAATCACCCATATGACAATCATGAATAACACATGCAAATCATATACACGGTTTACAAATTGTGTCAATTAAGGAATTAATTATTTACATATTTTACAATTTAACCCTCCTGTTATGTTGCGGGTCAATTTGACCCATTTCCACGTTTTAGTTGTCTAAAATATCAGTTAACTTTTGTTTTTGGCCTTGAAATTAAGTGACTTTTCCTCATTTAGGGTCATGAACCTGACTGCAATATGTGGACACACAGATGTGTTGTGGGATGTCTGTGTAGATTTAGTATACAAACATGATGTTGTGGGTCATTTTGACATGGATGCTTTTATGTGTATACAGTGGGGCAAAAAAGTATTTAGTCAGCCACCAATTGTGCAAGTTCTCCCACTGAAAAAGATGAGAGGCTTGTAATTTTCATCATATGTACACTTCAACTATGACAGACAAAATGAGGAAAACAAATCCAGAAAATCACATTGTAGGATTTTTAATTAATTTAATTGCAAATTATGGTGGAAAATAAGTATTATCTGTCATATTTGAAGTGTACCTGTGATGTAAATCACAGGCCTCTCTCATCTTTTTCAGTGGGAGAATGTGCACAATTGGTGGCTGACTAAATACTTTTTGCCCCACTGTATATATTTGCACAAGTGTCTTAGATGTATTTTGTTTTGACTGGTTCTGGTGGCACTTTTAGAATTATGTTTGGGTGAAATGAGTTTTCCCAAGCTTCTCATTCTCAGTGCAAGTGCAGCAGGTCTATAACAGAGACACTCAAAAATTTGCTCCAAAAGATTTTCAGTCAATGAAGTCTTTGTACAAATTCTGGACTGTGAGTTTGAAACAGACGAAGAGGTTTCAGAGAAAGAGGACATTTCAGAGATATAGGACAATGCTGTTGATGATCCAGATTTTGTCTTCAGTGAAGAGGATTCAGAGGACAATTTGCCATACCATCCCCTCAATCAGATGAGAGTGCATGCAACAACCATCATCCAAAGGGAGGACATGGAAGTCTAAAGATGGTCATACGCAATGTATCTGCAAGAATTTCACATAATTTCCCGGTTGATTCGCTTTGATAACGGTGATATCAGACCTCATCAATGTGAAAGAGACATAACTAGCTGCAATCAGAGATGTGTGTGATAAATGTGTGGAAATCCTGTCTTGAGGGTGTTTAAACTGTGTGGGTCCATTTGACCCGTAACATAATGGATGTCATTATTTTTTAACATAATAGGAGGGTTAATTGAGTCCTATACTATTGTCAATATCCAGTTTTACTCAACTTCTATAGTGCTTTCATTATACAAAATAATCACAAAGCGCTTGAAAAATCGAAATAAAATATAACAGTAAGAGTAGCCAGAATGACCATCAAGAGGAACATGGCTAGAGCGGGCAAGTTCTCCAGGGGCAGGCAGCAATGCCCATTCAGCTCTTGGTCTCACTAGCACCCTGCCATCTGCCTCCAAAGCTGTGGACCCACCCTCCTTCTTGTATGGGTGGGTCTTGATTGACAGCCTCTACATGTCAGTGCCTGGGTGGTGTGTAATGCAGCTTCCACTTTCTTATTATTGACCCAGCTGTGCTCACTGGGACATATAACACTATATATTATGTATATCCCTGTGATATACAATAATAGTGACATTATTTTGTACCTTTTTCCTAAAGTATTTTCCAAAAAGTAGCTAAAAATGGTGCTGATATCTCACACCAAAACTATATTTCACAAATGACAAGTGGCTCATTGCGTAAGACGTGCACACACATGCAATAACTTGTGCAGCATTAAATAATTACAAAAATTTAATGTAATAAGTGACTTATAGTTTTCCTAGAATATGTACCTGCATTCATCCAGGTCGTCATCAACAGAGAACTGTTATGCATCTCACACCAAGGTGTGCTCATTTACAATGATTTCAATGTAATATTTTACATTGTTATAATGCAATGTATTTTTTCTTGTGATGATAGAAAGAAAGTTTTTTGATTTTGTAATTCTTTACCAACCTTCGACAGATATCTGTTCTATTTCCTTTATGCATAGATCCTGTAGTTCCTCTTTCAAATCAAAGACTGATTGCTTCACATCATTAAAGAAAATATGTGAATAGACATTGATGCTGGGTAAGACCTCAGATTCAGGAGAGACACAGAGAGACTGGAAACTCTGCAGAGACAGGGAAACCGGGGGGGATTTGATTAAAGAAAAATATAGTCATTTAATTTCAAGCCCATTTCACTGAGAAGGAAGTCAAAAGTTAGCAATTACAGAGTATTATAAGGTAAGTTACTGGTTACCTGGAGGAACTGGATGTGATCCTCTGCTTGTGAGAGCTTGTTCAGCTCAACTACTCTATTCTTCAGCTCAGAGAGTTGCTGCTTCAATTGCTGCATGAGTCCATCAGCCCGATTCAATTCAGCTCTCTCCTGAGCTATGATCAACTCCTTCAATTCAATGCGCATTTTCTTAAATGAGCGGATCAGCACAGTAAAGATCCTATCACTGTCCTCCACTGCTTCCTGGGCAGAGTGCTGTTATGACACAGAGAGAGGAGACAGTCCATTTTAAGAAGCGCACTCAGCTCACTCAGCTCTCACAAGGACTGTCGGTAAAATGTAAATACACATGATGTGGCAGAACACTCCTGACTAATTAGGTGCCCATATAGGAACGATGTATTAAATCTGGTTTGGTTTTGGTTCTGTAAATGTTAAAACCAATGTACTGTGTTATCTATCGTCATCATGAAAATGTCTACTGGTTGACAGAACTATTTCAACAGAAATAAAAAAGGAAGATTCGGTTGATATTTACTTATACTATTCATGTAAAAGTGTAAGCACCAGTACTTTGTTTTCCTTGTTTTGGCAAAAAAGTGACCCCATTGTTGTTGCAAAGTGAAGCTTGGGAATGATCTGTTGATTTGGATACATATTTAAGTAAAAAGGTATTGGGTGAGTATTCTGTAAACTAAATTCCTGACCCTGGTATGTGTGCCATAGCTTTTTACTCAATAGACCAGTATGGAGTTGGGGTGTCGCAATAAATCAGAATTGACGATTACCGTCATATTTACAAAATGAAAAATGTATATCATGTTAATAATACATTTACATTGTATTTTTCAAAAAACTCATTTTGGTTTATTTGATACCTTATTTCATGTCACCTATAGACAAAAGTGCTTAAACTAGGAGTAAATTCCAAAAACACCTTTCTTTGTTAGGGATTGTGAATCTTTTGTTTTATAAGTTCATCTGGTAGCCTTCACACTATCCATTAACTGTAATTGTTCTTTTGTTGTTCATATGTACTATTTGCTTTTGAATGGTTTAAATTATTTGAACATCATTGCATTTGGTTTTTCTTAATATTTTTCACAGCCTCCCAACCGTCTTGGAAACAGGGTTGTAGTATACCAGTATACCCACAACAGCATCAAAGCCTATGCATCAATGAACAGAATTAGTAGCACTTGAAATTGATGACAAAATATTAGTAGCACTTCAAATCGATGAAAAAATAAACAATGTTATCCAAAGTCTTGACGTAAAACACATTAGATTAGCAAAGGCTGAAACTAATCTGCTTTCATTTGTGCTTTCTTTATTTTCTCACCCAAAAGCAATTTTTTTATTTTTTATTTTCACCCAAAACACACCAAATGTGTGTATAGCCTTGGCAGTAACTTTTCATATTTTCACAATTATTTAAATGCAAAATAATGTTTGACATTACGTTTGTGCGCTAATTTAGACTGTGTGGGTTGTGTTTCTGTCTTGACTAGATTGAACCCAAATATGTTGTGGTTTTATAAGGACGTCATGTTGCAATTGAATTGAGTCGCAAAGGTTATTTCTCCGATCTTAATCTCTCCTTATCACCCTCATCAATGCTCAAGTGAGGACTTATTTTTATCACCTACATTTTTTGAAAATGTTTTTTTTCCTAAAGTACCATTATTTATTTTAAAAAACAAACCTTTTGTGTGAATAGCCAACATTATGGAGAAAAAACATTATTTCCACAAAATAATGTCACTGTGTATGCAGCAGCAATGAAACTCACTGTAAAAGAGCCCATAGCCTGCTCAAGATCCAAAACCTCCTTCTCTTTTTCCTGGATTCTCTTCAGTGATTTCTGAAGTTGTTCCTCACTCTTTTTCTGGGAAGAAATATATAAATATGTAATTACACATTTATGATTTTGTAAATATTTCAAGTTTCCTACATTTGGGGTGGCAAGATAAACTCAATCACATGTAAAATGTCCCTAACCACAACCGTAGGCACATTATTTGCTTATCTACTGATCTTTACCATTCCAGGGCAATGACAGTATGTTGTTGCTGCTATACCAGTTATAACCTCAATCTAAAAAACTCCATTTACTCTTAATAATGCATTACATACAAACACATGTGTTGTTTAACTGTGGAATTTCAATTGTACCTGTTTCTCAATCCGTTCTGCTGCAGCTGAGATTGTATCATGGCCTTTATGTTCATCCATTGTACAAAGATAACAGATACACTGCTGATCAGTATGACAGAAAATCTCCAGTAGTTTTTCATGTTGAGAGCAGATCTTCTTGTGTAGTGTTTTGGAGGCTTGGATCAACTTGTGCTTCCTTAACTGAGCTATGTCTTTGTGAGGCCGAAGGTGAGTCTCACAGAAAGATACCAAACATACCAGACAGGACTTGACAGCTTTGAGTTTTATTCCAGTGCAGAAATCACAGTCCACATTTCCAGTTGAAGCAATATTGTAAGGAGGAGGTTCACGTTGGAGGGTTGTCCTTGGATTCTCCACTGATTCAGCCACCCTTAGAGGGACGTTCTGTTTACACTGGGGGCAGCTGTAGATCCCTTTGTCATCTTCCTGATCTGAGTGGCCCATAATACAAGCCGAACAGTAACTGTGTCCACAGGAAATAGTCACTGGATCCTTAAGGACATCCTGGCAGATTGAACAACCTTTCGAGTCCATGGCCTCTGCCATTCTTCACACAAAACGTACAAAATGAAGACAGATATCCAGAGATGTGTTTCGTTGTAACTTCAAGAGCCTGTTCTGATGAGTAAGCGTGGCTTATATTCTGTCAGTGGATTCCTTCTTGGGCAAGTTTAGACGTCACCTGACTGGCATGTCACATTCATACCATGTGTATGAGTGAAACAACAAGAAATGTAAGGCAACACAGGAGACATGTTTCTATAATAATAAAAATATGTATTCTGTATAAGGTCATGTACAATGATGCAGACATTATACAGACAATTTCTTTGTATGAATACCAACATAAATTATTGCAACAGATGGACAATTGTCAATCCATACAGTCCACACCTGATGACACTTAAAATGAAGTGTTATTGTTTTGACTACTTTTCAGCACAACCAGTTGGACGAGAAGGAGTAAAGAATACAAAGCTATAATAGCAGCTTAATACTACTTCTTCAAAACACCTGCCAGTTTCTTCAGAAATCAAATGACAGAGAAGTGGCTCTTTTGAGTAAGTCTTTATAATAAATATCTGGCTACAGCATAAGGTAGGACTGGGAAGGTTCTGGAGATTGTTAAGTGAACTTTGGAGATAAAAATGTCTCCTTCTCCATGACCATCCAGGACTACTTTTCTCAATGCTATTCTGTGATTTCGAATAATGTTCTGTGATGTTTTTTTTGGGTGGTATGCATTTTCTCCTTTCTTCTTTAAGTGTCCCTAAAGTGGTCAACCCCTTATTCAGGTTTGAATGAGGTGAGAATCAGGACTGCTTGTCTGTAGCTACACTAGCTAAGAGCTGTGACTTAAGTCCCTTTGGATAAGAGACTGCTTAAATTAAACGTAGTACTATAATACAGAAAGCGACTTGCAGTACAGTAAAAACCTTTATTTATCAATTCGTGTTTGTATAATGTGTTGTCTCATTTGGAACCGAAAGCATACCAGGCAAATCAAATGTGAAAGCGTTCTTAAAAAGGTGGACAGGCAACATGGTGTGAGATCATTTTTAATTATGATCGTAACCCGTCTAGCTAAACCTGTTCACTTAGTATGGCCAACATTAACAATTATTTTGAAAAAGGAAGTAATAAGAGCTGCTGATTTATTGCAGCCAGCACACTACTTTGAAGTAAATTTCCTCTTAGTCATTTTTACACACTAACGTAAAAACATTTGGGTCACATGGAGATTTCCTTGTTTTTCATACAAACATACATGAATTTAGTTTGAATAGGAAATACAGCAAAATGTATAGGAAATGTAGTAATTTACAATGTTAAAAATAATGATTTTCAATTGAAATAATAATTCGAACCTTTTAACTTTGCTTTTATCCAAGAATCCTCTATTTGTTGCAAATACACCGTGGCACACAATTGGCATTCTATAAATCTGTTAGATTTCACCCCCTGCTTCCAAAACCACCACCCAAAAGTTGGATTGGTTTGATGGGCTCTTACATACCATACAGTCAAGCTGCTCCCACAGCAGCTCAATAAGGATGAGATCGGGTGACTGTGCTGGCCACTCCATTATAGACAGAATATCAGCTGACCTCTTCCTTAAATAGATCTTGCATAGTTTGGAGCTGTGCTTTGGGTCATTGTCTGCATTGTTCTGTGAAGGGAGTAGTACATAGTGATGTACAATCTCTTCTGTTTCTTGGCATGTCATATGGAATAGCCTTAATTTCTCAAAACAAGAATAGACTGACAAGTATTAGAAGAAAGTTATTTGTTTCTCACCATTTCAAGCCTGTAATCTAGCCCACAATTGGTGATGCTCCAGCTACATACAAGGATATTCAGTGACCCAAACGATAGTGTTTTTTATCATGCTTCATAGCACCGAAGCAAATTCCATGTATGGGTTGCCTACTTGGTAATAAAGCTGATTCAGATTTTCTTAAAGAAATATTTCCCTTGTGTCAACAAATATAACAATTAAACTGATTCTATGACAAGTGATTTACTAACACTTGGTATGAGACTATCCTAAAGCGAGGACATACTGGCCACAGCCATTATATGGGAGATTTATGTTTACATAGATATTGGCTTAGTACTTTATCATCATTAAGGAAATAACAAAACCAATAGTGGATTGTTTTTATGGCTTTCAAAAAGTCCCAGACCCCCTTTAAACAAGCATTCATCAGAGAGATAAAACGTGATTGTTTAGTGGCTGGTACGACACTTTCTGGTTCTCTCAGACTACCTGTGCACTTCTGTGATCAGAGATGTTTGGATTGAGGTTAAAGTAAAAGGATGAAGATCCTACCTGATCTATTAGAGTTTAGAACTGCCCTCTATATTGACTTTATTGCTTATGCACCACATTATATACAGCATCAACTGTACATAGGTGCCAAGGGGGTAAGCTGGTAGAGGATAAAGAGTTGTCAGGATTGGGATTCAGTCTCTTCCCACTCTACTTAATAAGCGTTGTAAAGTCGTAAGTTGGATCCAGTCTAGTTCAAGCTCGGCTAGTATGGCGAGAAGATGATGGGCGCATGTGTGGCCCTCAGGGGCCCAGGGGCAGGCCTAAAAAGCGTTGGGCTGAGCAAAGGGTTCTGGAACATTGTGGTGGGGCTGGGCCCAGTGGGGCCTCGCAGGGCCATGGGATTGGAGGTCAGTGCGCACACGGAGGCTGGGTTCAGGTGACTAGCCAGGAAACCTGCCGATAGTGCCTTGGACAGCTGCTTCTGTAGATCCAATTTGGTCTGAAAGAGTGTAGAAACCAGAGGTAATGGAAAGATTCTACGGCGGGAATATAACAGATTATTAATGATTACAAATTAAAGGAAAACAAATGAATAAATGAGTGAAGGAACATCACAAATGCAGATGCTTCCATTCAGGTGCACTGCATGATAGAGTTAAGTAATTCATATCCTATCGTAATGTGTGGTATAAAGTGCTGAGCAGGTCTAGTTGATTTTGGATAGGCAAGAGAAAAGGATCTAAGTAACATTATTGGGTCTATTCTAAGATGACTGTCACGGCTGTGGTGTGCGGCGGAACCATATGCAGACATTTTATAAATAAAAGGTGTATTTAATCCACAAAACAAACAAGTACAAACTACACGAAACTGTCAACGTAAAATGAAAGGTTTGAAACTAACATAAAACAAAGTACAAATAACGTGTAGCGTATTCACATGAAATAAGAGTTAAACAGAGACAAACCGTGCGCTCTTGAGACAAGCACAAACAATAAACCACACCGTGTGTGGCTGCAAAACTAACCTAAGTAGGCTCCCCAATCAGAGTCAACTGAATGCAGCTGCTCTGACTGGGGAGCCCACAATGGCATGGAGATGGCTAGAGGCCTCTCCATGTGCCATGCCCTGAATGGGAGCCCCAAAGCACAGAGATGGCTAGGGGCCCGCATCCA
>JACXGK010000015.1:0-60448 GCA_016801125.1 Novumbra hubbsi
TTGCAGGACTTTCTTGGGCACCCTGAAGCCTTCTTCTCAACAATTGAACCTTTCTCCTTGAAGTTCTTGATGATCCGATAAATGGTAGATTTAGGTGCAATATAATATAATCACTCTTTATGACATTTTGGAGTATATGCAAATGGCCATAATAAAAACCAAGGCAGCAGATTTTGTGAAAATGTATATTTGTGTAATTCTCAAAACTTTTGGCCATGGCTGTTCGGGCATTTATGATGGTGTAAGAAAAGCCCTGTATGTTGGTTTGCATAGTGACAAGGGGCATAATATGTTGAAATACAGTGGAGAGAACAAGTATTTGATACACTGCCGATTTTGCAGGTGTTCCTACTTACAAAGCATGTAGAGGTCTGTAATTTTTATCATAGGTACACTGCAACCTGTGAGAGACGGAATCAAAAATCCAGAAAATCACATTGTATGATTTTTTAAGTAATTAATTTGCATTTTATTGCATGACATAAGTATTTGATACATCAGAAAAGCAGAACTTAATATTTGGTACCGAAACCTTTTTTTGCAATTACAGAGATTATATGTTTCCTGTAGTTCTTGACCAGGTTTGCACACACTGCAGCAGGGATTTTGGCCCACTCCTCCATACAGACCTCCAGATCCTTCAGGTTTCGGGGCTGTTGCTGGGCAATACGGACTTTCAGCTCCCTCCAAAGATTTTCTATTGGGTTCAGGTTTGGAGACTGGTTAGGCCGCTCCACAACCTTGAGATGCTTCATACGGAGCCACTCCTTAGTTGCCCTTGCTTTGTGTTTTGGGTCATTGTCATGCTGGAAGACCCAGCCACGACCCATCTTCAATGCTCTTACTGAGGGAAGGAGGTTGTAGGCCAAGATCTTGCGATAAATGGCCCCGTCCATCCTCCCCTCAATGTGGTGCAGTCATCCTGTCCCCTTTTGCAGAAAAGCATCCCCAATGGAATGATGTTTCCACCTCTATGCTTCACGGTTGGGATGGTGTTCTTGGGGTTGTACCTTCTTCTTCCTCCAAATACGGTGAGTGGAGTTTAGACCAAAAAGCTCTATTTTTGTCTCATCAGACCACATGACCTTCTCCCATTCCTCCTCTGGATCATCCAGATGGTCATTGGCAAACTTCTGACGGCCTGGACATGCGCTGGTTTGAGCAGGGGGACCTTGCGTGCGCTGTAGGATTTTAATCCATGACGGCATAGTTTCATGGATTCTTTGAGACTGTGGTCCCAGCTCTCTTCAGGTCATTGACCAGGTCCTGCCGTGTAGTTCTGGGCTGCTCCCTCACCTTCCTCATGATCATTGACGCCCCACGAGGTGAGATCTTGCATGGAGCCCCAGACCGAGGGTGATTGACCGTCATCTTGAACTTCTTCCATTTTCTAATAATTGCGCCAACAGTTCTCACCAAGCTGTTTTTACCTATGATAAAAATTACAGACCTCTACATGCTTTGTAAGTAGGAAAACCTGCCTAATCGGCAGTGTGTCAAATACTTGTTCTCCCCACTGTATATAATGCAAACATCAAACATTGTAAGTTTTTAACTTACTTATTGTACCTCAAGTAATTATTTCCAAGTAGACTATAGATAGACCGATAGACTGAAAAACACACATGTCATACATTCTGTGAGAAAGCAAACCCAGTGCTTTAAACAATGGGAGAAATCAAGGAATTGTTTAACAAAATGTAATCTTCCCAAAGTTGACAACTTTTGCAGATTTAACAGCCAAACACAGTCTTGACCTGATTTCTATAACATTGTTCAGATAGTTCTTCCCCACGCTGTTGCAGACGTTTCCACAAATGTGTGGCATTCGTAAGTGGCTTTGCAAAATGCTTTGGTAGGCGTTTTGGTTCAGTGTGTCACTCTGGATCCAGCAAAAGAGCCCAGGACCATCAGGCTTTTTTTTCCAGGTTTGACACTTGGTGTCACACACTAAAGAACCAGCCTTTTGCTTACTTTATGGCTCAGCGAAGCCCATTTTTCTTATTTTGCCATTTTAACACTGTATTTTGTTACTGCAACGCGACCTGTCAAACCTGCAGCTCAACGTCTTTACAGTTGAAACTGTGACTTTCTTACTACAACCAGTATTAAGCTGTGTTAGAAAGCTGTTGTTCTGTGAGCTGCCTATCACGCAAGTTGAAACATGTCTTCTGTTTCTGTTGTGGCTTTGGATACGCCAGATCTCTTCCTGTCAAAAAACCTCCAGGTTCCAATATCCTTTTGATGGTGTAGGAAACTGTATTCACTTGGCTTTTCTTTGTAATTTATTTCCA
This sequence comes from Novumbra hubbsi, assembly GCA_016801125.1. NCBI lineage: Eukaryota > Metazoa > Chordata > Actinopteri > Esociformes > Umbridae > Novumbra > Novumbra hubbsi. The sequence continues at coordinate 2,295 of JACXGK010000015.1, forward strand.
TTTGTTTGCATTCTAAATCTCTTTACATTTGACAAGGTACAGCAAATAGATTCTTTGGATTCCTTGTCAGAGGAGTGCGCAGTGATTCTCTGATGATCTGAATACAAGAAAATAAAGAAACGAGAGGCAGAACAGCATGTTCCTGCATATGTATTTATTAATATGTAGTTAAATATGGTCTCTGATTTGTCTCTTGTCCTCATTTCATTTGCTGCTGCATCCATTGGCCCCTACTTGGATGGATTTATTTATCTTGTTACATGTTGTATAATACATATTATTATATGGCAGTAATTTGAGGGTTATGCTGCTTGTGTGTATGTGTGTTTGTTTGTGTGCGTGATTCTTTACTATGCATAGTAGTGAGAATTTGTTTTAGGCAGGTGGGCATCAACCCCGCAGCAGGACCCAGATCTGCTCCTTTTGAGCTAGGATGAACAGGAGGAGCATTGCTAGGGCCCTACAAAATGACCTCCAGCTCACTGTGCAGATTAATTGGCATTCACTAGAGAACACCAGGATTGGCATGTCCGCCATCATCTCTTCACAGGTGAGAGCAGGTTCATGCTAAGCACATGTGACAGATGTGAAAGGGTCTAGAGACGCCGTGGTGAATGTTATGCTGCCTGCAACATCATCCATGACCGGTTTGGCGGTAGGGTCAGTGATGGTCTGAAGAGGCATATCCTTGGAGGGTCACACAGACCTCCATGTGCTACTCTGACTGCTGTTAGGTACTGGGATGAAATCCTTTGACCTATCGTCAGACCTTACACTGGTGCAGTGGGCCCTGGGTTCCTAATGGTACAGGACGATGCCCGGCTTCATGTGTCCAGAGAGTATATGCAGTTCCTGGATGACTGTTGCCTTCACGTTCCCCAGACCTGAATCCCATTGAGAACCTCTGAGATGTTAGGTATTGGTGCTTTTGATGCTGCCAAGTAGCACCACAGTCTGTCCAGGAGCTCACTGATGCCCTGATCCAGGTCTGGGAGAAGATCCCCCAGGACACCGTCCACTGTCTCTTCAGGAGCATGCCCAGACGTTGTCAGGAGTGCATACAGGCAGGTAGTGGTCAAATTACTTGTTGTCATGATGAAATTTACCAAAGTTGGAACAGCCTGTGATTTCTACTGTTTACTTTGATTTTGATTTTAATCCACCATTTAATTCTCAGTTTTGGTTTTCAATGACCATCCTCATTTTGTTCTCAACAATGTATGGTAAAGACTTTTGATAATTCATGGATTTCCTTCATCGAGACTTAATGTATCAATTGTTTTCTTTTTTGGAGCATTGTATTCACATTGAATTACTGTGGCATCTACTTTGTTCGTAGCCTTTTATGTACATGCACATAATGATATATTACATAGAAATGTTCAGGCTGCCTTGTATCAATACAAAAACAGATCATTATTATTATTCACTCTTTTCACATATCACACCCAGACCAGTGGTGGTAATATAGTGCATGAAATGTACAGTGTGTTGTGAAAACTATCCAATTATCTAGGAAAAGTATCCATCTGTGAAATTGGCATAAATGCTCCAAAGAACATGGATTATTCCACAGTTGGATTGGAATAATTCATTATGAACATTAAAAATGCCAAAGCTGTCTTCATTATTTTACACTTTTACCTTCAGGTTTCCAAACAGTGTATCTATGGTTACATATTATCCCTTTTTACATGTTTTTGACTCATATTAATTCAGAATAGAAACAAATAAACTGGCTTCAGACGCAAACCGGCAATGAGGAGGGAATAGCTTTGAAAAAATGTCCCCAGGGTTTTTACTGTCTTTGCAATTCTTTGGTTGAAAAGTGGTGGAATCAGATTTGCATGGAGACAAAGCATCCCTCTAAGCTTCCCTTATCAAGAGAGATTACGTAAGGCAGACTGCTGGACAATGCCATCCTGATAAGCAACAAATAAATCTCCCCAGTCATTAATAATCTGGACACCGTTCTTCATTCGGCACGAAAAAGGTCACCATCACTTGGAGTAAAGGCACACTGCATAGCCATAATTACCCCAGCTCTAGTGGTGAGTTCTGAATTTCCTCCTTTCCTATGAATCATTTGAATGCATTGGTTAAGTAATAAGATGTGATATCATAATGCTTTTGATGCCTATCTCCAAACCAAAGTACACTTTTACTTATTATAACCCCTGCGTAATGTGGAATTCTCATGATTAAGTATGTTCTATGCTCAAATACATAACATCAGCTCAAATGCTGTGTTGGGATGTTGCAGGTTGAGTTCTCATTGACTATAGGTATCAGTGAGTGCTGCAGTGAGTGCTAGAATGGGCTGCGTTTGCGAAGCCCTGTTTCCTATTCTGTGTTGCATATTTAGGTTGAATTAATACTGATTCTGTTTATCAGTCTGTACTTGAGTAAGTGGTAAAATGTTCTGCTTTCAACTGGCCCTGACTCCCTTTTTCCGTGGCAAGTTCTCGTCGACGGCAAATGTCAAATGTTTTTTAGGTGATGTTGCTGTGGTCATTGTTCGCAAGCTCTCAAGTCCTTATGTGGCTGAGAAATCCAATATAAATGCAAATTTTTGTCCATAAATGCATTTTAAGGGCTTGAAATCAGTTTGTACTTTAATCAAAGAAAGGAGATGGAGGTGGTTATTAAGAACGAAAATGTTGGATGTCTTGAAAATGTCTTGGAAATGAGATTGGTGAAATGTCAGAGACTTGCTTTAGTTTTTGGACCAGGATTCACTGAAAATCTTTCCAGGGTGTGAATCGATTACCCTCCACAATGATCTACAGCGAAAAGGAACCAGATGTCCATTATCAGAAAGTACCCTTTTGGTCTTGTTTTATTTTTTAATTTTCAATATTTCGGCGATTTGAGCTAGCTTGGGTAAATAGTTTTCTGTCACAGATTGATTCCTTACAGATACACCACAGACGGCGTAATCTAAACTGCAGGTAATGTCAAGTGAGGCTGTGTTTTACAAATGACAAATTTTGACATATTTTTCAATGAATGCAATTTTCTTAACGGCTTTGGCACACAGTGCTCTGAGCCATTCAGCACACAAGTTTCATCTTTGCCAGCATATTTCATCTAAACTAAAAGTTTCTTTCTGATTGCATGCTGGGTGTGCTAGGATTCTATTCTTATCACTGTCCAATACCCTGGCAAATTGTGGCAAATTGTAAAACTGAGAAGTTTTAAACTCCACAGCAGTGAATGAGAATAACACCAGAAGGAACCGCTTATTGACGTAAGCTCATTTTTATTTGGAAACATCAGCTGTGTGGACTTTGCTTTAGCCAGCATAGTAACATCAAACAGTACACAAAGACCCATGCTTCCTTGAGGAATGGCTTTTGTTTCTTTTGGGAGAGATGGAGCTCACCAGAAGGCTGGTTTTGTATCCCTCCAACAGTGCTGGAAAAAAGGTTTATAATCTCAGTATAGTTCAGATTCAAACGTTCTGTAATCAGTACATGTTCAGTGTCACCACAAGTAGAAAAGGGGCATTCAACTCTTACCCTACCAGGTCCGGGGTGTGCTTGATATCTGTTCTCACAAAAAATAATATACTTACCTGGTTTTACAATGAAAACATTTTGTAAAACTGAGTTTGGTTTGAATGCCCACGATAATTAAATTGTGGAACTTTGCATTAGCCCATAACAAGCAACACATACTCATTAATTGTTAGTCGTTAGTCGCAAGTTATATCTGGTGTGCAAGCTCAGTAGTAGTTAAAATACCCAGAACGGCTGGGGTTCCCAGAGGAGAGGGTTAAAAACCACTGGCGTACAGTAGTGTATGTTTTTTGTATCAATATTTACAACCAGGGAAATATTTGTAGGAAAATGTAAAACCTGAAATGTATTCAAATGTTTTCTTAGAGACCGCTTTTGTTGCAATCCCTCTTAGAGACACCACATCATTATTAGAAGTGTAATGAGGCAAGGGTAGTATTTGTTTTGCACCAAGCATAACACTAATAAATGTTGTCCAAACGGCTCTATCGCTGTCTCATCTGACCACAAAACGTATTTCCACGTCGCATCTTTTAAATTTGGGAGTATGCTCTTTGGTCTTCATTTTCCTTCAAATTAACAGCCTGACCATCAAAGGAGGTTTTGTTTAGAAAATGTGACAGCAACTTGATAGGTAGAGGCAAATAGTAAGGTAATTGTCCTCATTAGGGCAGCGTCTTTCATCTGTGTTAACATGGACTTATCCAGACCAGGGGTTAAATATGTAGGCTGAATATGCCCAGGGGTTGAATATGTAGGCTGAATATACCCAGGGGTTGAATATGTAGGCTAAATATGCCCAGGGGTTGAATATGTAGGCTGAATATGCCCAGGGGTTGAATATGTAGGCTAAATATGCCCACGGGTTGAATATGTAGGCTGAATATGCCCACGGGTTGAATATGTAGGCTGAATATGCCCAGGGGTTGAATATGTAGGCTGAATATGCCCAGGGGTAGAATATGTAGGCTAAATATGCCCACGGGTTGAATATGTAGGCTGAATATGCCTAGGGGTTGAATATGTAGGCTGAATATGCCCAGGGGTATAATATGTAGGCTAAATATGCCCAGGGGTTGAATATGTAGGCTGAATATGCCCTGGGGTTGAATATGTATGCTTTTCTAGCGAAATCATGTTATACTACACATATTTTCAAACATTAAACCAAAGCCAATATACATTTATTGATTTTGAGTTGTCAGTGTTTAAAAATACAATATTGACCCTTAAGAACCTAATGTAATTCTAGAATGCTGCTCTAGATTACTCAGAATTCTCAAAATAAATACTATTTCCTCCCACATTTCATACAAACAGATACCAGCATGAACTTTGTCAGAAATCTCAGCTACAGCGGCTTGTCTGTTGGATCATACCACACTGGCCAGCTTTCGCTCCCCACATACATCAATGAACCTTGGCCGCTCGTGACCCTGTAACCAGTTTTCCTTCCTTCAACTCTTTTTGATAGGTACTGCCCACTGCAGACCAGGAACACTGCACAAGCGCTTTCGGAGATGCTTTGACCTAGTCATCTATCTATCACAATTTGGCCCTTGTCTAAGTCGCTCAGATTTTTTCTCTTTTCCTGCATTTATCCTGATTGTTCTTCACTTGCTGCTTAATTTATCCCACCCACTGACAGTTGCCATGATGACAAGATGATCAGTGTTATTCACTTCACCTGTTAGTGGTCGTAATGTTATGACTGATCGGTGAATATAAACTGCTTGCCGGAAGAAAAAGAAACGTTTATCGGGGACAATCATTTTAGTGCCTGGGTACAGCTCCATATTATAAACCTTACTCACAGCACATCTCACAAACATGCTTCTTGGAAGCATCATGAGGGTGAAACGCATGTGATGGTTTGGAATTTCACGAAAACTTCACAACGCATCAGTATTAATATTAGTTGGTTTGAATGCCTCTGTATTCAACAACAAGCTAACACATTTGGAATGAGCATCCAGTGGTACAAATGTCATAGTACAAGATCTACAGCACTCATCCTTCTGTTGTCTACCCACCCAGGTAATACACGATGTGTGAGTCGGGGGACTACGTCAGGCAAGCAGCGCCCCACACAGTGAGGGATAAGTCAGTACTTATCCCCAACACATCCTTTAGCTTTGTTTCTCCTCTAATTACCTTCTCTTCCAGCCAGTAATGAACTAATCCCACAGTCGGGCTGATTATCAAAGGTTTGAGGAGGAAAGTGACAAGTCAACTCTCTCCCCATATCGGCCCCGGTAGATTCCCTAACTTACATCTGTGCTTGACTTGATTGACTGCTTGACTCAGTTCATTCGTATAGCGGTTGCTCTTCTGAGGGTACATTTTATTAAATGTACATAAACTTCTAATAAAAAGGTCTCCCAATCATCACGGGCAATTATTCAGCACAGGGGTCCAAACCACGTTTACCAAGTTTACCCATGATATGTGTTTGGAGTCATGGATGTACAGTTACTGATGAAGGGTGAGTGACAATAGATGGAGGTGTAGGGACTTCCTTTGATTGCTGAAAGGACTTTATAGAAGGGGACATTGGAGAGGATATGGCGGTGGAGTCCCTGTTTATTTCTAACCTTGACTCTGACCTCCCTTGGCTTGTTTGTCTGTACCCTCTTTCTCTGACACAGATCTAACGGCTAATACCAGACTCCTTTTTGCCTTCTACCTCTTATAACGACTGGGAATCTGCATCTAAATAAATGCATATACAGGAAAGTTGAATCTTTGGCGATGAATGTCTAAATCACCTTTTTTTTCTATTCAAACATATTTCATTTATGTTTTCATGGAAAAAGAGGACATTTCTGTTGAATGGTCAAAATGTTGAAAGGTGTTGTATGTATTATATCTCATTATCATGTTTGCCATTGCTTACATCAATGTATGCCAACCATGTAAAGTTCTGGGTGGGAATACATTTGTATAATTCTGATTCTAATACCCCTTTTTCTCCTCTCTCTTCTTTCCCCATCACTTCATCTTCCTCTCATTCCCTCTGCAGAGGGTGGACTGTGTCCCCTGAATTAAACATTCCCCTCGTTTCTCAGCACATCTGCCAACTGCATCTACATGATCCATCCCTGCTCTATCTAATTACGGACGGATCGTCCCAACTCAGTCTGTGTGGGACAAGATTTGACTCCTCCTTTGGCTTAAAACAATGGGTTGCAACAGCACCCTGCAGACAGACTATTTGCTATTGAGTCTGTGAATGAGTTTGGCTTCTTTCAAAGCTGCTCTTTTTGTCCTTATCAATTCTATAGCCATACTTTGTTTTTTGTGTTAATATCATTTTGAATCAAAGCTGCAAATAATGCTGTATTCTTTATCACAGGGTACTCTTTTCCAAACCAATAGCTTGATATGTTTTTGCCACCATTATCCTGTTTGGCATTTTCCGAAAAAAAGCAGCGCAATTATTTTATCTAGAATGTTCTGTGTAGTATTTCAAGGGTAATGGATACCTTCAAAGCACAGACTGCTGCATTCACATTTATGTTACTTACATTCAGCTGATGAGGCATATTTCTGCCAAAAGATATACAGTTATTAAGTTTTAGATGTACCATTTTCGAAACAAGCAGTTGGAATAAAGTGCAATTAATTTACTAAAACTTACTAAAAGCAATGATAGATTTGTGTCATACAAACAAGATTTCCTTAACACAATCTTGCAAAAAAAATTAAATCTGTTCATAAAAAACCAAAATGTCCAGAATTCACAGTAGCCTAACATTGATACTGTTTCTAAAAACAATTTAAAGAAAACATAGAAACTGTTTTAAACAATGGTTATTGCCAATGCCAGTATTCCACCATTATGTAACTTCAACAAACTACAGTGAAACTCCAAGTCAGTCAAACTTCAGGGTTATCAATGTGTCTAGTTAAGAAACATAAGTGAATGTGTATCAATGTCACTTGTTTTGGTGCAAATGAAAGTGACAACCGGTGACTGGAGAGGCAACATCCAGACAACCCCCAAAAGGGAATTCTCAATAGTAGTGTGCAGTAACAATAGTAGCAATATATGCAGAAATATTCATTCAACTGTCTCAAATTTTGAAGATTGAAGGGACTTATTGAAGGGACAGCAAGCCAGCTGCTTTCTTTAGCCCTCTATGTACGAGATTCATTTTTTCTACCCGTAGTCTGTGCTTAGTCTTTATAATTTACTTGCCAAAGACAAAATGTACCCGCATTTGGTGACTGGCGAGTGCTAATTTTGAACCATACATGCAGCCCATTCAGGTGGCACAGGTAGTCCAGCTCCTCCAGGATGGCACAGTCATATGTGCCATTGCAAGAAGGTTTGCTGTGTTTCCCAGTACAGTTTCAAGAGAATGGAGAAGATTGCAGGAGACGGGCCGTTACACTAGGAGAGAAGGGCATCAAACCAGTAGCGCTATTGGTATCTGCTTTTTTGTGCGTGGAGGATCAGGACGAGCACTCCCAGGCCCAATAAAATTACATTCAGCTGGCAAATGGTGTGCATGTTTTTCACCAAACTTTCAGAAACATTCTCCATGACAAGTCCTCTAGTGGGACCTGTGCTCACAGCCCAGCATTGCGCAACTTGAGTGTCGAAGCATGGGTGTAGAATCATGAGTGTAGGATCATGAGTGTGGAACCATGGGTGTAGAATCATGTGTAGAAACATGGGTGTTGAATCATGAGTGTAGAAGCGTGGGTGCAGAATCATGAGTGTAGAAGTGTGGGTGCAGAATCATGAGTGTAGAAGCATGGATGCAGAATCATGAGTATAGAATCATGAGTGTAGAAGCATGGGTGTAGAAGCATGGGTGTAGAATCATGAGTGTAGAAGCATGGGTGTAGAATCATGAGTGTAGAAGCATGGGTGTAGAATCATGCACCGTTGGCTTTTATGAGTGTTTTGTTTTTCATGGCGGCACATGCAAGGTATTGGGAAGGTGGTGGCCTATGAGTTTTGAATGCAGGAAATCCCCTTTATATAGAGACAGTATATAGAATGCCACCTGCCAAAGTGGCTAGCAAGAGTGCCTATTTAACATGACACAGCCAAATTCTTCCCACACTGGGCGGGTGCCTAATAAGACGTAGGGCCACGCTTTGCCTTTGCCAGAACCTCTCCGTCCCTTGGTATGAGGTCTCACAAGTACTAAACTGCGTGTAGAGGGATATTGCACTATCAGCAATATAAGCTATCTAAGCAAAAGTTATTTGACGGATCAATCTGAATCCAACTGAGAATGTTTTTTTAATGGACGCTGTAGTAAATCTCTGGCAAGCGTCATCAGAGAAGATACTCAGCGTCGTGTGATGTCTATGGGTCACAGTCATCCGGCATTTATCGTGTGCAAGGGATATTTGACCAAGTACTTGGCGTGACTCTAAATGTATTTTGGTACAATCAAATGTGTCACGGCTGCCTCGCATGACACTGCATGCTGTCTTCCCCTCCCTCTCCGGCGCTCCACCTCCGGCGTACTAACTGCCAGCAGGAGTTGATGGCAGCAACAGCACCTCTGACACACCTGCACGTCGTCCTTCATCGCCACTTTTGTTTAATTTCCTTGTTTTTCACCAACGCTTTTCCCTCACAAAATTGGGGGACTGTGTACAAAATGTCCTGCGATTACAGCTGACATTCTGTACCTTCGCTTGTTATTGAATAATTAGAAAGTCCTGGAATATGGAGCCATGCATTGGGGTCTGAGTTGATTGTGTTTACATTCCCCGACCACATTTCCCTAGCTATACTTTACTTCATTTAAAGCTACATGCATGTACTACTGCCCCTAGTGGCGGTACTAGCTTTCAAAACGTGCAAATATGCATTTAAAACAAGGAACTTTACTATTAGAGTACTGTACTGAAAAAAGGTCACACTATTTAAAAAAAAATCAGATCAATCAAAAATATCTGATCAATCCGTTTATACTCCAATTGGATTATTCATCACCCGTTCTTGTTGCCTTCTCAAAACCTCTTCGAAGGGAAGGTCCAGGGGAAGGAATCTTTGGCTATGTTATTTTCAGTATGTTAAAACATTTAGTACATGGCCATATAATTGTAGTCTATATTTCATATTTTGATATACAATTTAAGAGTTCCGTTCATATATGACATAAGTCTCATTTGATTTTACTAGGTGTTTTTTCCAATAACTAAAACCCCATGTTTTCAGATGAAAGGAACTAGACCTTTTCATCTCAGCTACTCTATTGCACGCCCCCAGCTCCCGCCATCAGTTCAGGACAGATGGACTCTACACGCATCAGCCACTTTGCATGATGTCAGGTCTTGGAGAGTGTTTGCAGTGATCTGTAGGAGGGTGGTCTGTTGTGAAGGGAAAACAATATCAAAGCCCTAGGAGATGTGCTTTAAATCAGCCAAGGATGAGTCGGCCTACCATTTAGTTATTTGCTGGAATATATCAGGTTACTGTCTGCACAGTACATACTGCGGGTGATATAAGTATTGAACTCACCATTTTTCTCACTAAATATATTTCCAAAGGTGCTATTGACATGACATTTTCACCAAATGTTGGTAACAACCCAAGTAATTCATACATACAAAGAAACCAAAACAAATAAGTTCAGAAATTAAGTTATGTTTAATAATGTTAAATGACACAGGGAAAAAGTATTGAACAGACTTTAATCTATTCAATACTTTGTACAAAAGCCTTTGTTGGTAATGACACCTTCAAGACGCCTCCTGTATGGAGAAACTAGCCACATGCATGGCTCTGGTGTGATTTTAGGCCCATTCTTCCACACACATAGTCTTCAAATCTTGAAGGTTTCCTGGGCCTCTTGATGAATCTTGATCTTCAGTTCTGGTGACTTGCTCAATACAGTGGGGCAAACAAGTATTTAGTCAGCCACCAATTGTGCAAGTTCTCCCACTGAAAAAGATGAGAGAGGCTTGTAATTTTCATCATGTGTACACTTCAACTATGACAGACAAAATAAGAAAAAAAAATCCAGAAAAACACATTGTAGGATTTTTTATGAATTGGATTGCAAATGATGGTGGAAAATAAGTATTTGGTCAATAACAAAAGTTTATTTCAATACTTTGTTGTATACCTTTTGTTGGCAATGACAGAGGTCAAAAGTCTTCACAAGGTTGTCACACACTGTTGCTGGTATTTTGGCCCATTCCTCCATGCAGATCTTCTCTAGAGCAATGATGTTTTGGGGCTGTTGCTGGGCAAAACAGACTTTCAACTCCCCCCAAAGATTTTCTATGGGGTTGAGATCTGGAGGCTGGCTAGGCCACTCCAGAATTGTTACTCCGGAATTGCTCAAAAGAATGAAAGAGAGTTTTAGAATCGCCAAGTCAAAGCCCAGATCTAGCTGTGGGGTGATTTATAATGGGCTGTGCATGCAAGAAACCCCTCAAACATCACACAGCTGAAGAAATTCTGCGTGGAGGAGTGGGAAAAACTGTTTTCTTAAAAAATAACTCAACATGTCATGGGTGTCCTAATTTTTTCACATGGCTGTATGTTATATATTATTATTTATTAATCAGAGATACACTCAAGCTGATGTAGTTATCCAGCAAATAGTTCAAGAACAGGCCAGAGGACAAGCAACATCTACAACACATCGCAATCAACATGTAATGAACTGGTGGTCTAAAATTTGCAAATGTGCAATTTGATAAATTTCAAAATGCAGGATTGCTCTTCAAAATAACATCAGTCTAGGACATCTCTCCAAAACCACCACTCTCATGATTCACTGTGATGGACAAAAAGGAACAGCAACTGGGAAAATATGAATTACAAACATTCTCACATATTTTTATGAACTCTAGCTAACAAATCCATGGATCTCTATTTACGCAGTCAGCGCTGCATTATTGCCTGTGGCAGGGCTGACTCATACTGTACATTAAAGAAGCCCTGACCTTAGTGTTACCTTTTGTGTTTACAAATTTAGCCCACACTGGTACTAAATAGAATCCAGCAAAGCTACAGTATTGAACATCAATATGAAAAGACCATTGATTTCAGTCGGAGTTGGAAAAAGACAATTACATTTTTTTATAATATAAAGGCCTCTGGGTTCAAAACCTTAGGGGGAATGTAATTATATACAGTATATCTCTAGGTGTTTGGTCCGGTTTGATCCTGACAACTTCCTATGTCACTTCAGCTTACTTCCTATGTCACTTCCTGAGCTTTGTCATTCTGTTCATTTAAATGGTCATGGCTAGAAGGGATACAGTTCACGTCAAAATAGCATTGATCTTGCGTGAGTTTGAAGCATGTTTAGGGGCCGTCCGCTAATATTGGCACTCTTGGTAAATACAGTCAGATCCATAAGTATTTGGACATTGACAAAGAATGGATTCAAATTTGAACAGAAAATCAAAAGTAAACAATCAAATTTAATCTTGGCAACTCATAATGTAATTCAGGAGTGTGCATGGCCCCCACGTGCCTGTATGCACTCCTGACGGCGGATGGTAGGCCTGGAGGAGGTACCCACCTCCTCCCACGCCTGGGTCAGGGCATCACTGAGCTCCTTGACAGTCTGTGGTGATACTTGGCGGCGTCGTATGCACCCATACATAACGTCACAGAAGTTCTCAACTAGTTTCAGGTCTGGGGAATGTGAAAAAACCTGTAGTTACAGAACTGTGCTGTTGGATAACGTTCACTTTTGATCCTTGAACAAAATCATGTTCAAAATGACTTTCTTTATTCCAAGATGTTGGTCTTCCACAGTTCCATGTTCTCCAAAAATAACCCTTGTGTGGTATGTTGTAACCACCCCTATAGTCCATGAGTCTCCATTCATAGAGTCTAATGACAGTCACATGGACAACTCCATGGTGTGTTGGGCCAATCAGCAACAGGCATACCATCCTATCTATTGTCCTTTGTTCAGCATTAGTCAGCAATAATGCATTGTGTTAAGTTTCTTATGCTCATAATCTCTTTCAATGAAGGACATCCACGACTACACAAAAATTGACTTCTAGCCTAATTATTATAACATGGATGCTTCATGAAATGAAACAAAACATGAAACACTGAATTACATTTTTATATCTTGCTAGCCCTTCAATCCAAACTGTGATACATTTGTGTGGGTTGTTTGGTAAGCAAAAAGCAAGGCTCTCTGGACAATTATGTGTGATATACATCTCACTGTCCTATAATTCTTGCAGGCATAACACACACAGTATTCCCAGAGAGAAGTGCCTCACTAAGAAAATTATTATTTGTAGCTGTCTCTCAGAGATGGTACATATGTCTGACAACAGTGCAGTTAATGCCAATTCACCTGCAATGGATCATAAAAACACTGCTTTTTAATGTAATGAATTGCTAATGTTGAATTGAATCTGTCTGTTGGATTGCATTCAAAGCTTCAACATGGTGGAGAGTGGACTTTATTGCTGTATAGAATGTGATTAGATGCATGTAGGATGACTGCTACATGTTTGTTAGACAGTTAGTTTCTCCTGACCCGATGGAAGAAGGTCAATGATGTTTGGCAGATGCACATCACTACCAGACTACATGCCTGTGACAACAATGTTTCCAATGCCATTTTACTGTTTTCATAAACCAATATAGGGGTTACTGTAGGATAAAGAGTTCTCATTCAACTGACTGTTATTCAATCTAAGTCTATTTTATCAAAGCTTGATCTGTTTCTCAATGCTTGGGGCGTTGACAGATAAGATTGCACTTTGATTTACCACAGTTGTCTCTGATGATTTTTTCTCTTCACACATTTTCATATTCATCTCATGCTTTGTGCTAAGATACCAATTGAGGGTGATAGCTCAATACGTGTGAGATTATGCTTAATTATGAATTGTGCACTATGGACGTTGCTTCTCTTGTAGCCTATATGTTTTTCAGTCTGAAAAAGAAGCGTGCATGACCAAATCCACTAGTACACTCATTAGTGGTAGCATTCGCTGTTGAGAAATGTACCCATTAACCATGCAAAGAAATCAGGGCAGCCAGTTGCATTTGATTGCTCTAATGTCTTTTCTCATCTCTAGGACGATGAGAAAACAGGAAGAAGAGAGGATGCAATAAATGTTTGGGCAGGAATAAAATGTTCTTTCCAAATAAGGTCACTGGGGAATTAGTGAACAATGTATAGCTCATTCTCACTTCCTTACATCAAAAGTTCAAATGATTTTCAAAAGTTTTCTCTTGGTGGGAAAACATATAAATGCTCTTTATTTTGCTTGGTGGAGAAAAACAAACAGGAGCCTTGATTTATTGTGATTTCAATTAAAAAAACAGAGTGGTGTACTTTTTGTATCCTACAGCATCTTCTAAGCACAGGCGAAGGGGATGTAACATAGGTAAATATTTGAACAGATAAATTGGCAGCAGGGAATGGAAATATGGACCATACTAGCAAACATTCAACAATGTTTAAAGCCAATTTATGTTGTCTATGTATTGGCATATGATCAAAGTATATACACTGCTCAAAAGAATTAAGGGAAAATGTATAACATATATCATGTTACCACTAACTTTCAATCTGTTCAGTTAGGAAGCATAAGCGCTTGTGAATCAATGCCACCTGTTTCGGTGCAAATTAAAGTGGCAAGTGCACTGGAGATGCAAAAGCTCTCACCTTGTCCTTACTGACTGCTTCATCACTAGTTGTGTGTTTTGCTAGTGCAGCCCATTCAAGTTGCACAGGTAGTCCAGCTCCTTCAGCATTGCACTTCCGTACGCGCTGATGCTGTTACATCATCGCCTCGGTGTCTTCTAGAGTGTTAAGGACAGAGACCGGTGGTCGGCCCTCTCTCAGATTGGCTGCGATTGGTTGGTGTCCTTCTGGTCTGGATAGCAGTGCACTGTCACTCTGTGGGAGCTAGATGCTGATAGGGCAGCCCCACCACACCTTGTATGTTGTTATATGCTAATGTTGGGGAAATGTGGATAAATGCATGACTGTTACTGTTGTTGATTATTGTAGTCTACCAATATTTGCTAATTAGAATAGTTATTTTGAAAGGCTGTTTGTGATAGCTAAAAACATTCCTCATTGGTTTTTTTGTATTATTACTGGCTGAGGTATTTAATGTATGCTTGAGATCACCATTTTTCTAACCTTTTAACATCATTAACCAAATGGGGTCAGTAGGAAAGAAACTGTGTGAAATGTTTTTTGTAAAATGTGTACAATCTCTACTGTAAGAGGTTCTGCTAAAATGGCACACACCTTTTGTCAGGCCAAATTGTCTCACACTCATAACTGCTGGTCAATCACTCTATATGCCTGTAAATGTAAGCTCTGCATGCCTGTGACCTTGGACACAAGCCAAGTACTCGAGTGCTAAGAAAAAATCTGATAGTAATAGCATGCTTAACACAGCCAATGAAAGTTACCCCCAAGCTATGCAAAGTGAAATAAGATGGGTGAAATAAGATATCCGATCGACTCTCTGCGAATTGGAAGTAATAGTTCAATTTAAAGGAACAACTCCCAGCTTAGTCTTGGTGAGGACCAATTGAAGATTAAGAGAGAAAAAGAGCCCGTGGCAGTGTACCTAATATAAAGTATTCTGTACTTTTAGTGCAACAGGGTTACTTTTTCAACACAATCAGCTTGTACAATAGAATAGGAATGTTCTTTGCCACAACATGGTATTGACAAATTCTCCAAAGAACATTGTCTGTTTACATACACCACCATACATACACAATGTCTTTGTTTTGGAAAGAAAATCAAATGTTGTGTCCATTAAGTAACAAAAAAGTGATCCCAAATAGAGTGCAGACACATGTTAATGTGTAGATGGAAAATAATGATTTGCAATGGAATATATAAATAGACCCATTATCAGCAATCATCACTCCTGTGTTCCAATGGCACTTTGTGTTTGCTAATCCCAGTTTATCATTTTAATTGATCATTGGAGATCCCTTTTGCGATTATGTTAGCACTGCTGAAAAATTTTGTGCTCAATAAAGAAGCAATAAAACTTGCTTCTTCAGTGTAGTTCAGTGTCTGTAGTATCAGGAATTGTAGGTTCGATCACAGGCTCAAAATGGCTAGAAACCAAGAACCTTCGTAAACTCTTCTGTTTATACTTGTTCTGAGAAATGAAGGCTATTCCATGTGGGAAATTGCCAACAAACGGAATATCTTGTCTTGAACTGTCTCAAACCAGAATAGAAAGAAGAGTGGGAGGCCCCGGTGCACAATGGATTAAGAGGACAAATACATTGGAGTGTCTAGTATGAGAAACAGATGCCTCACAGGTCCTCATCTAGTAGCTTCATTAAATGGTACCCGCAAATCTCCAGTCTAAACATTAACAGTAAAGAGGCTATTAGAACATCAAATTACTATTTGACTGCCATTTTAATTCAATATAGATAGATAAACACTGTCCAGGAGGAAGTCATAGGTGTATCAAAGTATTCAGTGTGTGGAAGAGTACACCAGCAGAACCTTTGAAGGTAAATGCTTTGTTTGTGAATACCTAGCCTATTGCTTCAAGCAGCAAAGTGCATTTTGTACTGTATCACTTCTCCACTTAAAGTCTAACAATTGTTTGGCGAGCTTGAATTGTTAAACATACAAACTGTAAGCTGTCTCTGTGGAAGACAACTGCTCCGCCAGGGGGATTATTTCAAACAATGAATGCAAATCAAAGGATAATAGCCGGGGGATATTTATATTTCAGACTCCTGTGTTTTGAGCTCATCAATTGCATCAAACACATATGGCAAAAGCTGATTAAGTGATAGCTCTACTATTTTAACCCTATAATCACTAGCATATTCCAACCTCGTCATGGACATTTCTGAACCTACATACATTTAAGCTCTAATTTTAAAGCACAATGGCCTGTTAGCTCAGTTCCCGTTGTATTTGAAATACTTGGTATAGGCTGAAGACATGGACTGCAATCGAGAAATCAAACAATGTATTATTTATGTTATTTTTTCAATGACCCTGTGCTTCTAATTCCTTTGAGTTTGAGTTGTTTTTATAGAATTTAGATCTGAATTCTTCTGCATTTGCTGAAACCAACAAATTGTCTTTGTGATGATGCCGTGGCTGAGCTAGATTAGTGTTTGGGAGACATGGGCAGCTCCTAATTTAGTTTTTATTGTCAATACATCTCACAAATATGTACACATGGCAATGTTATTTTGTAACCTTCAAAACGTTTGTTTTCCTGAGAAAAAATACTTTAACATGAAACATAATATAAAGGAAGATTACATATAGGAAAGTACTAATGTAGAATAGTACTTGCATTCCTTTGCAATAGATATATTCCATATTTCTGATTTCACATAAAATATTGTTGTTGCCCCAGCCATGACCTTGGATAATAAAAGACAGTTATTAGACTCAGTTGCAATAAAAGGGACATCATTAGCGTGTTTTGCGTTTGATCTCTGTAATGTGAGTATATTTCATATTCTTTTGAAAATATTTGTATAGAGAAAATGTATATAAGTGTATAACAATTATTATGTATCTCAGTGCTTCTTGAAAGAATGTGAACGCCTTGTGCAATTCTAGATTTTGTTAAAATGTTACAGAACAAGTATTTTTACCTGACGTAACAGGTTTATAGTTACCAATTCCATGTTGGTTTACAGGAAATCATATATTTAGTAGAAAAACTAAACTAAAAAGCATTTTGTGCTGGTGACTCAATTACAGGTCAGGTATTTCAACTGATTGCAAAATGAATCTGCTATGTGGCAAAGGGGATGAGTTTGATGCTGACATTTGCTACTTAGCTAACACAATCAGAGATAGCCCACGGACTTGCTTGGCATTTGCTGAGATAACATGGTGTCTTGACGGCAGGAGATAATGTTCAGTGGCAGTTCTTAGCTTGGAGTGGATCAGCTAATGCATTGACGTTACAGAGTGCCACGTGCTGCTGTTGTTTTCTTACTTAATGATGGTGATCCAATTCCTGTCAATAATCTGATCACAATTTACTTATATTATTGCGTTAATTGACAATATTGAGAGCATTAGCTGTGTAATCCAATTACATTTTACTCATTAAAATGGCTTCTGTGAAAATACTGTGAAAAATATGTCTGTTGGTCGTTGTTGCATGAAAAAAAAAATCCTTGTAATGAATATGCATTTAGCTTTGCTGTGTTTTTTAGGGAGTTTGCGCGTTGGAAGGTGAGGAACACAGCCATCGAGAGGAGGGACCTGATTCGGAACCCTGTGCCACTCATGCCGGACTTCCAGCGCAGTGTCCGGTTGCTTGGGAGACGACCCTCCACTCAGCAGTTCATTGACACCATCATCAAGAAATATGGAACCCATATCCTCATATCTGCCACCTTGGGAGGTGAGAAATAATATATGTTGTGAGTTGGTGTATTGTGCTCAGCTGTTGTATACTGGCAATAAATCAGAAACCCCCTAGATGCCTTATTGCTCCTATAAACCTGTTTCCAACGCAATTAGAGTAGTATAATGTAAAACCCGTTGAATACAGTCTTTTATACCATGGCTGTCAGCCAGTCAGCATTCAGGATTCAAACTACCTGGTTTATATATATATATATATATATTAGGGCTGGGAATCAATTACAAAACATTAGTTAATTATTCTCACAATTTGTTGTGTTTAATCGCGATTAATACATTGTTTTATGTGTGATAGAATCACTAAAATAAAGCATTATACATAATGAAGTATATTTTATATAGAACATATTATGACATCTTGTGAACATTAAACAAAACTACAGAGTAATCATTCCCATCAATTATATACAGCAACATTATATACAACAAAGCTTTAAGGGCCCAATACCAATGTCCCCCCTAAACCCTAAGCCCTGAACACTCACAGACTTAATTGACGTCACCTGGTAAATGATTGAGTGCAAGAGGTTTCCAGGGCTCAAAATGCTTTTGGATCAAGTCTGATGAAAGTATATTTGGAATTTACAAACTACACATAGTTCTGGCTATATGAACCATCAGTAAACTTTGGGTTTATACTTAAATGTTAACTTTCTTAATTTTAGCATGCTGACGTCAGAAATGTTAAGATTGAACTTGAAAATCCATTTATTGAGTTAAGCATTCACTTTTACCACGTTTGAACCAATTTGTTTAATACAAATATTTGGTGTTAACCTTGCTTTTATTTTTGGGTTTTAAAAATATTCCAGTTACATTGTTATTGTCGTACGTTAGAGCTCAATTTGCTAAATTCCATAGAGCTACAGTATGCAACTGTATCATGACAAAAATGAAGAATTACCTTACCGAAGACCCAGTCAAACTATTTGTCTGTTCTGTAGCCAGCCTACTGTAATTGATAGAATTTATAGATGCTTTAAGAGTTCTTCATTCGGAATATGATAACTGTTTGCAATAGTGGATTTATTCAGCATTAGCTAATTAATGTTGGACACTCAGCCTCCCGGAAGAATGAATGAAATGACAGAACTTAAGCAAGAAATAATATTAAATTTTGCTGAATGTGGTTCAAAGATCCTAGTCGGTAGATCCAAATTTCCCATCACTTACTCACAATAGCTGTAACAACAGTAAGTGGTTGAAACCGAGGCTATAGTGTTTGTGATTCACGCAAAAAAGGTGTTGCGCTAATTGCGTATTTTTTCTTTTAATGCGTTAAAGGTTTCAAATGAATCACAAAGATAAACTTGTTAACTTCCCCAGCCCTATTATACAGTGGGGAGAACAAGTATTTGATACACCGATTTTGCAGGTTTTCCTACTTACAAAGCATTTTATTGCATGTTGAAGTGTACCTATGATAAAAAATACAGACCTCTACATGCTTTGTAAGCAGGAAAACCTGCAAAATTGGCAGTGTATCAAAAACTTGTTCTCCCCACTGTATATACATTGCTAAATCATCACAGTAAAACACCAAGTCACTTAAACTTCAGGGATATCAATTTGTCCAGTTAGGAAGCATAAACGATTATGAATCAATGTCACCTGTGCAAATTAAAGTGACAACAGGTGGATCTGCAAAGGCAAGAGCAAGACAATGGTTGTTTTGCAGGTGGCCACAGACAATTGCTCTCTCCTTATCTTTCCTGACTAATCCTTCTCTAGTTTAGCATTTTGTTAGTGTCCTTGTCACTTCTGGTAGCATGAGGTGGTACCTGCAGCCCATTCAGGTTGCACAAATAGTACAGCTCCTCCAGGATGGCACAATTATATGTGCCATTGCAAGAAGGTTTGCTGTTTCTCCCAGTGCAGTCTCAAGATCATGGAGGAGATATTAGGAGCTGGACCAGGTATCAACCCAACAGCAGGACCGGTATCTGCTACTTTCAGCAGGGAGGAACAGGAGGAGCACAGTTGGAGCCCTACGAAATGACCTGCAGAGGGCTACTTGTGTGCATGTTTCTGACCAAACTGTCAGAAACAGACTCCATGAGGGCCCGACATCCTCTAGTAGGACATGTTTTTACAGCCCCGCACTACGCCACTCGATTGGCATTCACCAGAGAACACAAGAGTTGGCAGGTCCACCATTGGCGCCCCGTTCTCTTCACAGATGAGAGCAATTTCACACTGAGCACATGTGACAGATGTGAACAAGTCTGGAGATACCATGTTCAATGTTATGCTGCCTGCAACATCATCCAGAATGACCTATTTAGTGGTGGGTCAGTGATAGCCATGTACCCTGACTGCTGTTAGGGACCAGGATGAAGTCCTCAGACACATCATCAGACCTTAAGCCACATGTTGCCAGAGTTCCTGGATGATAAAGGCCATTGACTGGCGGTCACGTTCCCCCGACCTGAATTTAATTGAGCACCTGTAGGACGTTATTTATTGGCACATCCTACATTGCAAAGGACTGCCAAAGACTGTCCATGATCTGACTGGTGCCCTGATCCAGGTCTGGGATGTAAGTTTGAATCCAAACCACCTGCCGTCTCATCAGGAGCATGCCCAGACATTGTTGGGTCACCACTGAGTCACATTATGAGTTGTTGTGATGAAATTCAGGCAAATTGGAAATCAAATTTTCGGTTTGAGTTTGAATCCAGACCTCAATCGGTTGGGGATTTTGGTTTCCATTGACCATTGTGTATGGTTGTTCTCAACGACTTACACAATGCACAGTAAAAATTATGCACTTTAATATAATTAGTTAATTGACACCCAATGGGTCTTTGAAGTGTTCCCTTAATTTTGTTGAGAAATGAATACAAAGGGTATATTAATATATGTAAACACTTGACCAATTCTCATATGCTGAATTAGAAGTAATAAAGAGAAATGCAGAGACATTTTTATATTTTCAGAGAGATGTGTTATTATGGTTGATTAATTTCAATCATTAATACAGTAAAATACATTCCATGTTTTGTAAAATGACAGTACAGAAATGGTGTTGTATTTCTTTTTACTGCCTGTTTTGTTCAACAGTATAAAGGTGCCAATCATTTTGGACATGAAGTTAATACTGTGAGAGTTTTGACAGTCTAATTACCCAATGCAATGGCTTACCTTGGATGAATGGTAACCCCATATAAAACCTGTATTGGATCTTCTGTTCTGTTAAGATAATATTTCAGACAGTTTTATTTGAGTAAACACTGCTTTATAAAACTTCTACTGAGGATATTGGAGCTCATACAATACAGACAAAGCCGTGCTATGGCTGTGGCCCACAAACTGTAAAGAATAGAGAAGCTTTCATTAAAAATCATGTTCTGCAGCACTGCGTTCAATGGTTTTAAAATATTTTTGTTAACAATTACGTTACTGTTCAAATGTTTGGGGTCATTTAGAAATGTTCTGGTTTCCATGAAAACAAACATGAAATATATAGCAAAATGAATAGGAAATAACTTCGCCTTAGAAATAATGTTTTTAATTGAAATAGTAATTGTTTTCTTCAAATTTGCTTCTGTCAAGGAATCCTCCGTTAACAGCAATGACAGCCTTGCAGACCTTTGGCATTCTAGATATAGTTTAGATAATTCACCATATTTTTATGAAGCATCTCCCACTGTGCTGGCCACGCCATTATAGACAGAGTGCCAGCTGACTGCTTCGTGGCTAAATAGTTCTTGCATAGTTTAGATCTGTGCTTTGGTTCATTGTCTAGTTGTAAGGAAATTGGCTCCAATCATGCGCTGTCCACATGGCATTACGGTGCAAAACACAGTATTGACGTTCTCCCGTTCACCCTGTACAAATCTTAAATTCTTACCCCACCTGCGCACCACGGACCCTCATATTGCCTCCACCATGCTTGACAGATGGCGTCAAGTACCCCTTTAGCATATTTTCATTTGGTCTGTGTCTGACAAATGTTGTTCTTTGTTATCAAAACACTCCAAACATAAATATGTCTGCCCTTAGCGTGTTTTTCCTAATCCTCGTCTGTCTAGTGTCTGTGTTCATATGCCATCTTAAACTTTAGTTTTTATTGGCCAGAGTGAGATGACTTTTTCAGTTTCAGACATTTTGCAGTTCTGCCTTTGTCTTTACTGTTGATGTTGAGACTTGTTTTGCTGGTACTATCTAATGAAGCTGCCAGTTAAAGACCTTTTGAGGTGTCAGTTTCTCCACCTAAACACTAATGTATTAGTTATTTTACTTAGTTGTGCCTTGGGGCCTTCCACTCTTTTTTCCATTCTGTTTCAAGCCGGTTTATGCTGTTCAGGAAAGGGAGTAGTACACAGCATTGTATAATATTCAGGTTCTTGGCAATTTCTTGCATTGATTTGCCTTCATTTTACAGAACAAGAATAGACTGAAAAGTTGCAAAACAATGTTCTTTGTTTCTGGCCCTTTTGAGCCTGTAGTCAAACCCACAATTGCTGATGCTCCAGATACTCAACTAGTTCAAATAAGGCACGTTTTATTGCTCTATAAATCAACACAAACGTTTCTGTAGCAAGATCTGTTAAAGTTCTATAGATTTTCATTAGTAAGTATATATTTTGATATCTGTCATTTAGGTAGATGTATACAAACACAACAAAAATATATTCCAATAAATTATTGTTGCATAACTAACATCATTGGAACACAAAATGTCTGTTTGGAGACCGAAATGGAGACAGTTTAGCACAAAGACAAATGGGAGAAAGTTAATGCAGGTGGCGTGTGTGTGTGTGCGTGGGAGAACTTCTCTTGAGAATCTAATTGTAGCCACATGCTCAACGAACACTCCCATCTGTGTCCCAACTGATAATCATCAAATTGAGCGATTAGCATTACGCGCCGTTTGAGGATCATGAGAATGTTTTGTTCTGAGTAGTTTAACTGGTCACAGATAATTCCATTAAATAATCGGATCATGTCCGTATCTGGCAAATTGCTCATATGCGTAACGCTACACATTTTCTCAGAATACTCCGCACACCCCTACTTTTTAATATATTACAACATAATGAAAAGTTGTGTTTGGTTGACATTGCAATCATAAATCATATTTCAATGAGTGCTTTCTAATGCTTGGATAGTTTTACCCAAGGCACTAGCTTCATTTCATTTTCAACTCATCCTTTTAATTGACAAATGCAATGTTTGTCAAAACTTTAGAGAAAACTATTTTGATACTCTTGTAAGTCGAAAGTCTTACAACCCTGTTTCCCAAATTTGTGGGACGCTAAGCATAAAAAATCTTTCAAACCCTATATTCAATAGAAATGAGTAAAAACAATATAGCAAATGTTAAAACGGAGAAGTATTATTGTTTCTTAAAAATATATATGCCCACTTTGAATTTGATTCCAGCAACACGTTTCAAAACTGCTGGAACAGGGGCAACAAAACACTAGAAAAGTTTTGTAATGTTAAAAAACTAAAACTGGAGGAACATCTCACAACTTGTTAGGTTAATTGACAACATGTGAGTAACATAATTGGTGTAAAAAGACATCCATTCAGACAATGTATTTCAGGGAAGGCCTTTCTTATTCCAGCAGGACAATGCCAAACCACATACTGCTCATATTAATACAGAATAGTTCTTTAGTAGCGTCCAGGTGCTTGCAGTCCAGACCTGTCACCCATTAAAAACTTTTGGCGCATTAAGAAACAAAAAATACAATAAAGTAGACAAACTGTTGAGCATCAAGCAGGATTGGGAAAAAATGTCACTCACAAAACTATAACAATTGGTCTCCTCTGTTCCCAAAAGCTTCCAGAGTATTGTTAAAAACAAAGGTGATGAAATGCATTTGTAAACATGCCCTTGTCCCAACTTTAAAAAGGTATGCTGGCACCAAATACCAATTCAAAAATCCAATATCCAATAACAATTACATTTCTCAGTTCCAACATTTGACATGTCTTTTACCTGTTTCCAGTTTAATACATGAATTATTTGCACATAATTGCTTTCTGTTTTTATTTGCATTTTACGCAGCATTCCAACTTTTTGGGAAATGGTGGTATTTAGCAGAAGCTAGTAACCCATTGAGCAGTACAATTATTTAATTGAATATATTGTGGAAGCAATAAAGTAAGCCACATGTACCATTGACTACACAAATGAGTTCCTTTATGTCTAGAAGGTCTATTGATTTTAAGCACAAGTTGGCACTCCTCAGACAGTGTACATTATATACAGGTAAATCAATACTTTTTCCTCATGCATTTCTTTTATATACCCATAATCTTCTATTATTGCATAGTATCCAATAAATGTGTTCTACTGTATTTTAATAATGTATATCTATACAATATTAACAAGACTGACAAAAGCTCAACTAATTACACTGCTCAAAATTAAATTAAGGAAACACTTGGTTCTCAATGAACTAAATATATTTAAGATCAAAATCTTTACTGTACATCGTGTCATTCGTTTAGGACCAAATTACATAACGGTCAAGAAACTAAAATCACCAAGGCTGGATTCAAACACCGACAATCAAGGTAAACAATTAAAATCACAGGCTGTTCCAACTTGCGTGAATTTCATCACCACAACTCACATGTGACTCAGTAGTTTTTATGGCCCCCACAAGCCTGTATGCACTCCCGACCGTGTCTGGTCATTATATTGCAAGCAGCAGAATGTTCATCATGGCTTCTCCAGACTGTTTCACGTCTGTCACATGTGTTCAGTGTGAACCTGCTCTCATCTGTTAAGAGAATGTGATGCCAATGGTGGACCTGCTAATTCCGGTGTTCTCTGGCAAATGCCAACTGAGCTGCATGGTGCCTGGCTGTGTGGACATGTCCCACTAGAGGACGTCAGGCCCTCATGCCACCCTCTTGGAGTCTGTTTCTGACAGTTTGAAATAAGACAAATCAAACAAATCAACAAAGAAAGTCATTGCAAAGACTAGACAACAAGTGGGTCTGTGCTCTTACTACTACTGTCAGCCCCCAGTGATGGCCTCCACAAGCTCAGTGACCTATCCCAATTCATTGCCATAGGTCAAATAACCAATGAAAATCTTCAGGGTTGTAAAAACATATCTGAGACGCTTTTGAATTCATTCCTGACAACTTGTCTTGTATTCTCTAAACAGAATGCAAAATGCGGCATCCTAATAATATCCCAATAATGTGCCACACTTTCTGTATTCCTGTAGGCGAGGAGGCGTTGACTTTGTATATGGCCAAGAACAAGCTGGACCGGAAGCTCGTCAACGCCACTCAAAATGTCGAAGCATTGCACCAGCTGGCCTCCTCTTACTTCATCGACCGGGATGGCACCATGCGGAAACTGCATGAGATCCAGATATCCACCAATGCCATTAAGGTAGGCCATCTCTGTACACACACGTATTCCAAAGCAGTTGGGATGCTGTGTAAAATGTAAAGAAGAATAGAATGCAAATCATTTAAACCCTATATTCAATAGAAAATAGTACCAAGACAACATATAAGAATCAGATAAGATGATTCAGATTCTGATATCAAATGTTGAAACTAACATCTCATCATCTACGATACACAATATCAGTAAAAGATTCAGTGGAGTCCTTTCTGTACGCAAGGGACAAGGGTGAAAACTAATATTGGATAGCAGTGATCTACGGGCCCTCAGGGGGCCCTGCTTTAAAAACAGACAGAATCCTGTAGTGGACATCACTGCCTGGGCTCAGAAACCCTTCTGAAAACCTTGTCTGTAAACACAGTATATCACTGTGTCCACAAATGCAAGCTAAAACTCTTCCATGCAAAGAAGAAACCACACATAAACAACATCTACAAACACCAGCAAAATGTCTGGGTCCCAGGTCATTTTAGATGTATCGAGGCAAAGTGGAAAACTAAAAAAACTGTTTCAAAATTTGATATGTTGTCTTTGTACTGTTTTAATTTATGTATATGGAAAGATGATTTGCACAACATTGCATTCTGTTTTTATTTGCATTTTATTCAGCCTTCCAACTTGGAAACTGGACTGTACATGGAATTCCATTTCTTACAAAAGGTTACTATTACTAGGGATTTTGAAAGGGGAATTCAGTTGTTATTTTTTGCTATAATTGTATGGAATCTTGGGGAGCAGGGCGAGTTAGTTTGAATGTGCTGTTGCTAAAATTCAGCTAACTTCCTTAAGGTTAAAGCAGTGATTGTTTTTAACAAGGTTTTAGTTTAATAAAATATGAACTCTGACTTTTCTTTATTGTTTTTATATATTTGTTTATTGAACATACAATAACCAATAGCAATAGGAACAATGCACAGAAGAGGTTACTGTTCAAGTTCTTACCCCCAGGTTCACCCCATACAAATCTGTACCGCCTGTCTTTTCTGACGAAAAAGCAATCAGATAATTTATTTTAGGGACAAATACTAATATTCTGTGAGAATAGTCAATAGATATGGGGTTGGGACAAATGTATGTAACTTTGCAGTGGAATGTCCCACTAGCCAGGTCAATCAAACATCAAAATGTAAAGTTTATTTTAACATGCCAATACTTCTGGAATATAACCCATCAACTAAAAAATTATTAATTCAGATATTTGCCTTCATGCAGTCTAAGAATTTGTTATAATATGCCTTTAAAATTAAACATTTCTCATGAAATTGCTTTTCTTCTATTGCCTGCAATAGAAAAAGTTAGTCTGAGCAGTAGTTAGCGCTCAGTGCAAGGTGAATGAAGGGTATTTCAAATCCACTGCTTAGACTGCATTTTATTTACTTTAAAGAAATAATCTCTTGCTGAACGTGTGTTTAGGAATCCACAATAATCATCAAATTCTTGTTTGAAATACGACTTGATATTCCTGACAAGTTGACCTATGCTATGTGAGGCTACATCAGCGAGAATCCAAATGAAAAGTAAGCTCGCATATTTTTTGCAAAGCAATGATCAGACCATTTACTGTGAAAACCGAGTGCTATTTTCTTTGTAATTCCATAATTCAATCACATGATTCTTTAAAAGTTTTTTTTAGCTGGGCTGAAACAAGTTGGCTATGTTCATGTTTTATAGCCCTTATAAAAACAAAACATTTGAACGAACATTATCTTAATTCAGTACACACACTCCAAACACTCCAATCACACTCACCTTCAGACTCCTCCAGCCCCCTCCCATCCTCCCAGGAGAGTGTCTTGATGTCTTTTTGTTGTCCTAAGTGACAGGCGGGTGAAGAGGTTCTGGCAGATAGGACTCTGGGTAGCAGGAAGTCAAGCATGACAAAATTAAACAGAATTGACAATAGCTGCTGAGTCAGACCTTGGGCTAAGAGTCGAGGACAGAAGAAGCACACACAGCATGTCAACAAAAACGTGGATAAGAATAGAGCATTGTTTATTTTTTGCAGAAGAAGCATAAAAAACATAATTGGAAATGCACTTTTACAGAAAAAAGGTGATTGGCTTTAAAAAAGAATAATAATATAGTGTTAAAGCAGCATTTGTCATATGTGACGAAAATCTTGTATCATCTTTACCTGGAGTCGGCCTTGTGTGCCGTGTATGTGGAATGTCGCCCTTTGGTCCTAAACGAACTAGTCTCGGATGTGTGAAACCGTGTATGTGGAACATATTTGAGTATTAGGATGTGTGTTTGTTTGTTTGTTTGTTTGTGTGTGCATGCATGCGAGCGTGTGTCAAATCAACTGGAACATCAAATTTAACAACAGAAGTTGTAGTAGGTGCAGTTTAGTGTCTTGTCAGCTCCTCCTGTTTTATTATTATTACAAAGGTTTGTTGAGGGTAAACAGCCAAGAATTCCAATATTAGTGAAGGACACCATATATACCATGAATGATGATAAAAACAATATATTTTGGAGATATTTTCGTCCCCCAATGTAAGGCATGAGAGACAAATTTTTCATAATAACATTATTTGCAAATTAGGCACATTCTGTTTTCCCTTGCAACCTCTGCCTATGTCCTTAGTGTAAAACTGAAACTACAGTAAAAAAGTTTTGTCAGTTGAAACCAGTGCATGGAAAGGCTAAAATGAAGAATTCAATGCCCAGATAAAGCCCCACTTTCTTGCCAAAAGAGGCTCAAAAGTAATAATAAGTCGAACAAAGGTGGAAATAAATTGTAATCGCAAGAAGAAGTAGCGAACGTGAAAACATTTTTTGAACTGAGAAATGTTAGGATTAACTGTTAAAATCTGTTTATTGAGTTAAGCATACACTTCTGTCATGTGTTAATAGACCATAGAATTTTCGATTTCCCCGGTCAAAATGTTTTTTGTTAACCACTCTTTTATTTTCTTGTATAAAAGAATATATTAGTTAAGTTTTCATTTTCTTACATTCAATACATTTGAGCTCAATTTGGCTCCATATTATTCCCTGTACGGTCCAAGTAATTGTACTATGAGGGTTTGACCAAATATGAAGTGAAGGCACATTCCCAGCCCTGCTGGTCCTCATGGAGTGCTGGTGTGACACTGATACAGGAGACACTGATACATACATGTTTTATATGTTTTCCCCTCAGCTTCCTCTGCTGCGACCTCTGGCTTGTCCTAGTATTGTGTGCGGCCTGTTGATTTGATTCACTGTCATTTTCTTATACACAGTGGGCAAGTGCTTGAACCTGAAATCTTTGTTTGACAAAGATATCTATATATATATACGTAAAGTATTTACTGTGTTGTGCTATGTTCTTTAGTATTATTTTTCTTTTGATACAGAAGCTTGGAAATTTGACATTGCATTGAAAAAAACACATTTTTATGTGGACAAATTGTGAAAAAGAGCTAGCACTCCTTGCAAAAGTCAGCTAGCACTCTATTTCTTCATGCACAGATGGAGTATACACTGGTTGAACACAATGCTCTAAACACATTACATTTTGTTTATGTCTGGAAGCCGGATAAAAAATAAACATGATTCCCCGTAGAAAAGTGCATCTTCCAAAAAAGGAAGCTGCTTTTGTCAGGAAAATGTATAGCTTACAGCTGCTGCTATTTCTAACAAAAAAAATATAGAGACCTTATGAATTATGTACATATCGTATACTTTTGCCTTGTAAGCTATATTTGCAATTGTAAGATGCTCAAAGCATGTCCGCTTACATTATTAGCAGCTGTGTGATCAAAAGTACTCAACACACAGAGAGACATGGATGCAACTTGATGGAAATTAATTGAGATGTAGTGTGTAAAGTATGATCTCTTAACAGGACCGGGGCGTTGGGAATGTTGCGTTGATTACATAGTAGCTGGCAGCCTGCTGTGCATGATAATTTCGAGATCTGTTTATGACAGTGGGGTGAATTAGGTGAGAACTGTATGCACTTTCAGAATTGTTTCAAAGTCATTCCGGTGATACATTGTTACCCAGCATATTGCTCATTCTATTCTTAATTCAGATTTAACAAAATGCTTAGTCTTTGCTGATAAGAAGCATCCACATAAAGGATACCCTCAAATACAGGATTGCCTGAATACATACCTAAATGAGCATGTAGAGTCCTGAAAAGGGGTTTTCAGGACTCTAAAGGTGTGATGGCAAGAAGAAGATGTGGAGAAAATAAGAACTGGCTCATCAATTCTCCCTGAAATTGTGGGAAGGGGGTGTTATGTTTTGGAAAATATGGCTGCCACAGGAAATGGCTCACTTATTATCTGTGATGGAACTGCTGATTGCAGCAGTATAATGCATTCTGAAGTGTACAATAAATGCTGTATGCTTTGATACAACCAAAATGCTTAAAACTCATTGCTTGACACTTCGCCTTGGCCAAGGCAATGAGCCCAAACATACTGCTAAAGCAAAACATGTCTTTTAAAATTGAGAGAACTTGATTGGCGTCAATCACCCAACTTTAGGAAATAGAAAAACAGACATCATTTAAGTGAAGTACATTTCCATTGATTCCCAAAATGAAGACAGAACAGCATTCCTTTATGTTTTTGCAAACAATAACCCATAATAGCAAAGCAAAAATTATTTGATGACTTGTACCAGTTTACGTACTTGTGTCAGGCCAGAATGCCAAACACCATGTCTGGGGAAACCAATGTGAGAGACTTGCGGTGAAGCATGGTGGTTGGAGGAATCATGTTATGGGGATGCTTCTCAGCAGCAGGGACTGGGATTACGTTTTTTCAGCACAACAACAATCCCAAACAATTAGCCAAGACAACACTTTAGAGGGACAAGTCTGTGAATTTCCTTGAGTGGCCTCGCCAAAGCCTGTACTTGAACGCCCTCAAACATCTGTGGGGACACTTCTGTGGGGGATGGCATTTCACTGTCATTTCCGGTGTACAATTTCCTGCATATAATTAAGAATGGAAGAAAGTGTGCAAAGATGATTGAGTCTGATCCAAGACAATTATGAATACTAATGTACATTAAGTGTGTTATTGTCTTTATTTTCATTTAATTGAGACAGTTCTCCCTTTGTCATTTTGGGCACTGTATCATGGAGGAATGGAGGTTATGGAGGAAGAACACCGAGCTATTAGTCCTGCAGTCACGTAGCAGTCAGACACATCTGACAAGGAGAGGAGTCTGATTCGCAGCCTGGATCTAAAGAGACAGAGAACAAGGCCTTGCACTTCCAGCATCGATCTAATATGGCTGTGAGTCTAACTTCACAGTGAGATGGTGCAGTCTATGGAGAAAACACAGGCACAAGACATCAATAGAGATGGAAACTAAGACGTTTCCAGTCTGGCGAGTAAGCACATTTTCTGTGAAGTACTGCAGTGATGAGTCGCACTGGTGTATTTGGATTACTTACCCATACGGTAATGCAATGTTCATTTTAAATCCTAAAGATCGCCATCATAACTTATGGTATTTTCTTTCACTTTCTAAATATTTCATATTTTCCTCTTATCATGTTATCACACACAAACACACACCTCATGCACAATACAGTTTCAGATGTCATACAGAATACGTATAAACCCTAATTGTTAGCCTGTCAATTACATCTTGCCTGCTACTAGTGGGGCAGGTAAGCAAATGTATGGCGCAATAAAAGTGCAATAACTGACACATATAGGGGTTCATGTATCATGAACCTTTATTGGGCCAATAACATTGATATTGCAAGTGATGTGGACAGTGTGCAGGGAGTTTTCTGTTCAACATGTTTGGGTAATTACTAATTTGGTTGTAGTGGACTGTTTATTCATCTTAGATATGGTAGCAACGTTTCCACACAGCAGTCATTTTGTTTTTGTCACACACACACTACAATACAATGTAAAAAGCTATGCTGGTTTAAAAGTGTATACGTATGTTTTTGAAGTATGGGAGGCAGTGCATATAGTCCAAGGATGCATGTGTACAGCCAATATTAGATTAGCTGTTCAGCAGTATTACTGTGAGAGGCTGGGTCATCTGCACCATGCTTCAGCAAGGAGACATCAGCTAAGGAATCTACACACTGCTCACAAAAATGAAGGGACCATGTAATCATCACAGTATAACACCAAGCCAATTCAACTTTAGGGATACCAACCTGTCCAGTTAGGCAGAATGAGTGTTTGTAAATCATGTGAATGTCAGGTTTTGGTGCAAATGAAAGTGAGAGACGGGAATGGATTTACATGTGTTGGCCATAGACAATAGCTTCCTTCGTATCCTTCCTGACTGATTCTTCTCTACTTTTACATTTAGTTATTGTCTTTGTCACTACTGGTAGCATGAGCCCATTGCCACTTGTACTCTGTCACTACTGGTACCTGCAGCCGGTTGCACAGGTAGTCCAGCTCCTCCATGACGGCACATTCATGCGTGCCGTGGCAAGAAGGTTAGCTGTGTCACCCAGTATAGGTCTCAAGAGCAAGGGCGAGATACTAGGAGACGGAACATCGCATGAGGGAGAGCTGGCACAGCCAAAACCATACAAAATGAGGGACTCCACAAGGGAGTTACAAGGGGCCCGATGTCCTCTAGTGTGACCATTAGGATTGGCATTCCCCAGTGAACAACAGAAGTTTCAAGTTCATCAAAACCTGATGTGTGATTTGAGTGTTCCCTTAATTTTTTAGCAGTTTACATTTCAGTCCAAGTGATGTTTGTACAGGCAGACTGGGAAAGGATGTCAGCACTGCACAGCAGTTGAAACATGATCAAGTACCAACTATCCTTGATGACATGAACACTTTACATCAAAGCTGTAAAACTGAAAAATAAACCTTGCTTATCAACTAATGTGTGTACAGATTATCATCAACCTAGCTATGGGAATGACTCACTTTTATTTACATATGTAAGCATGTTTATCTAGCCATACATCTCCTTCCAGACATACCTGGCGGCAGTGACTCACCACAGGATGATAGTTACTGAAATGTAGCATGACTTGAGAGCTCATGGGCAAATGGGCTACATTAGCAAACTGATTAGACATGACTGCATCACATGGAAAAATAACCAGTGACTTGTTTGTTTGAAAACAGATATTTCGTTAGTTCATCCACCAATAACCGCATGTAGTAGATTTCCGGCTTTATTAAGTGGCTTTTAATAGTGTGTCAACATGTGAACCCGTTCATAGCTGCAGCTACTGTATTATCATTTGTCCTCATATTTACATGAGGTTTCACATTATTAAAATCATTTCTGCAAAATCTATATTAATTTGATGAAATAATATAACATTTCTATAACATTCTGCATGACATCAAACCCTCCCAATGAGAAACGCTGTCATATATTTACAGTGTACCATTAATACCTTGGTAAAGATGATCAGAAAATGCTATGCATCTATTTTACCTTGATAAATTTGTCTAATCTTGGCCTTATCTCCAAAACAACATTACCCCCTTACAAACAAGCTATTTAGATGTCTTGCCAGAAGATGTCTTCTTCGAAAATGTAACATTTAAATAAATAACTTATGTGTGTACATAAGTATTCAGTCATTTTGCCATGACGCTCTAAATAAAGCTGAGATGGATCATTTGTCCTTTGATCATGCTTAAGTTGTCCCTAGAACCGATTTGTCCACCTGTGCCAAATTGATTGCACATGACTTAAAGGCACATACCTGCCCAAAAATGGTCCCACACACTTCATTGCATTTCATGAAAGTTCCCTGAAGCACAATGGGCCCCAATTTTGTTTAATGGATGACGTTTGGAACCACCGAGACTTTGTTGAGCTGACCATCTGACCAAACGCAGTAACCACGCAAGACTGTGACCAAGAACACATTGACTACTTAATTAGAGCTTTAGAGTTTCTCTGCTGAGATGGGAGACGCTGCAAGAAAGACAAACATGCATGCAGCACCCATGAATCAAGCCTTTACTGTGTAGCGGTTACACTTATGCCACATCTGAGTAAAAGGCATATGACATGCTGCTTTAAGGACTTATGGAGCTTTGAAAAAAAATCTCTTATCTGATGACACCAAAATTGAACTAATTGGCCTGGATGCTAAAGGGCCAAATCGGGTAAAAACAATGTACTGCACATGAAATTACTTATACCAATCCCTTTAGTGAAAAATGGTGGTGGGAGCATCATGCTATGGGGCTGTTTCTCAGTGGCAGGGACTATAATCTTGGTCAAGGTCATAGAGAGAAATAGAAAGAGGTCCCCAAAGAAACTGATGCATGTGCACAGGCCTCAGACTGAGCCAAAAATGCATTTTTTCAGGACAACATACTGAATACACAGCCAAGACAGTGCTGGAGTGGCTTTGGGACCAGTCTGTGATTGTTGTTTAGTGGCCCAGCCAAAGGCTAGAGTTGAATCAAATTGAACATCTGTGGGTAGATCTCAAGATCACAGTTCATAGACACCCCCCATCCAATCTGACAGGGCTTGAGAGAATCTACACAAAAAGTATACCTCTTACTAGGTTGGGGATGAGGCACACACTTCAGCAGGTTTTAGTGAGGCTGTTACAGAAATATAAAAGAACAGTGTGTCGAACAGCGTGTACGTGTGTGTGCCTGCATGTGTACGGCCGTGCGTGTTGTCGTGTATGTGGGTGCTTGTGTGCGCATTATTGTGTGCAGTGGATGGTCTGGGAGCATCCACTGATCTGCCAAGTCTGGCTATATTTATCATCTCCTTATCCGTGGCCTGTCCCCTGTCTTACTAAGCCTTAGTTCTGCTGAGGAGGTTCCGGCAACATGCAAACGTTAATCAAAACTAAAACATCTCCCCACTGCCCTGGTAAGTCTCCAGGCAAGTTGGGACCTTGTTATTTTTCTTTAACTGCACACAGGAATGTCTGACCAACTCAAGTGTTTTTTATGTAGCCAGGAAGCCTCAACCGTCATTTTTGTATTTTGGCTTTAGAGCATTTGCAGCCTTGTGGGTGGTTTCAAAGCAGAACTTCAAACACACAAGGCCACCAAAGTGCCAGTGTAACTTGCAGTTTTTGGTCCAGTTATGGTGCTGTGTGGCGTCTTTCACCCAATTCTGTGGCCCTACAAATAAAAGGGAGCTAACAGTTTTAAGAGTTATTCTAAGGGGAAAAGAGAACAATCTCACAACAAGGCCAAACCATTATACAAAAAGTTGGGACAAAAGCATTGTATCATAGCTAAAACAGCCATGTACTGAATTTTTGCTCCAAGTACTAAAACAAATTCAATGTACTCCCTGCATTACCAAACTAAATTGTGAGGATAGAAACAAGGGGAACTAATAAGTGAGTCAATAAATACAAGACACACTTCAAACAAACATTAAGGGAACACGTAATATTCACAGAAAAACACAGTAGTCATTTAAACTTCAGGGATATAATTCTGTCCAGTTAGGAAGCATAAGCGATTGTGTGACCTGTTTTGGTGACAAATGAAAGTGACAACAGGTGCCCTGCAAAGGCAAAAGAAAGAAAACCCAGCAAAAGGGAGTAGTTTTACAGTTATTGGCCACTGACAATTGCTCTCTCGTTGCCTTCCTGACTGATTCTTCTGTAGTTTTCCGTTTTACTAGTGTCAATACAGTGTCATTACGAATTTGACAGGAACAAACTCCATAAGAGTGGCATTAGGGCCCAAAGTCCTCTATTGGGAGCCATGATTGGCATTGGCCAGAGAACATCAGAATTGGCAGGTCCACCATTGGCGCCCCGTTCTCTTCACAGATGAGAGCATGTTCACACTGAGCTTGTGGTAGATGTGAAAAAGTCTGGAGATGCCATGGTAAACATTTCACTGCCTACAATAGTGTCCAGCATGTCCGTTTTGGCAGTGTACAGTGATGGTCTTAGAAGGCATATCCTCTGAGGTTCGCACAGACCTCCACGTACTAGCCAACGGTAGCCTGATTGCTTTTAGGTACCAGGATGAAATCCTATGACTCATTGTCAAACCTTAAGCTGGGCAGTGGGCCCTGGGTTCCTCCTGGTGAAAGACAATGCCAGCCTCATGAGGCCAGAGTTTGTATGCAGTTCGTCGATGACAAGGGCATAGACTGGCCCTCACGTTCAACAGACCTGAATCCAACTGAGATACTCTGGGACATTATATATCGATGCATAAGACACCACCAAGTAACGGCACAGGATGTCTAGAAGCTCACTGATGCCCTGATCCAAGTCTGGGAGGCAATTCTCCAGGATCACATATACCGTCTTATCAGGACGGGAGTGCATACAGGCATGTGGGGGCCATACACACTTCTGAGTCACATTGTGATTTGCTGTGAGGACATTTTGAACAACCTGTGATTATAATTGTTTACTTTGATTTTCATGTATGAATCCAGCTCTCAATCGGTTGGTGATTTTGGTTTTATTGATCTGTAATATATTTCCTTCATCGAAACCAATGAGTGAATAAAGTGTTTCCTCAACTTTTTAGAGCAGTGTATGAGTTCAACAAAACATTTTATAGTTTTTATAGTTTTTTGGACACATATATCATTTTTTAATTGACTTGTTATTAGGCTTATTGTATGTGTGACAGGCAATACTACACCTCTCTGAATTTAGGATCCAAACAAATACCTGTATTCTACATAATATAAATGTATGCTGCCACCATTAACGGTCTTTGCAACTATGTTGCAGTGTCCTGAATGTAAAACAGCAATGTTCATAACAACCTAAATGATTAAATATATTACTGTAATTAATGTTTTTGACAATGACATGCAGGTAGCTGTGAAATAAAGTTTAACTTTGCATATTTATATTGACAGATTGGAAGATTCTCATTTTGTAATTTTCTTTCTAACCAGTTCTCTGAATAATTACGTTTTTGTGATGCATTAATGCAATGTGATACTGTAGTTACCCATATTAAATTCCATAAAATAACATTACATATATTCCAAAATTAATTATTCCTCTGAGATGTGGCTAACCAGGGAGAGTTGCTGGGAAGCAGATCCAGAAATAGAAACTCATTAGGCAATGAGTGGCAGGTGATGGACGGATTTTAAGAAAGCGTTTCAGTTGCAGCATTTCCCCTGATAAAGACACTCCATCATACGGTGTGTCCCTTCATTAACCCCAATCTATTCCGTCCTTACCATAGCTGTGAAACAACCAGTAAGGATGAATAGGCCTGAGGACAGGGTTATAGGATGTAGAGCATTTAGGGAAGGAATGAACCACACACCTTCATTTCAACTGTTTTGTTTACTACAAACAATGGTGTTGTCATAAAGCATATTCCTGGCCTCTATTCGGTAACTCAAGTGCAGCACAAAAATCGCTCTCAATCATATTCACTCCCAATGTACTGTTCTGCATGTTATTGTTGAAACATGAAACATTCTTGCCCCTGATCAAGACAAAAAGGACCATGATGTCAAAGTGAAAACAAAATGTAAAAATGTTTACAAAATGCATGTATTAAATATTTTTTGCTTTTATAATCCATTCAATATGCACCCCCTTTAGACGCACGTTTGGCCAAACATCTTCTCAAAACTTATGTTTTAGAGTATCTGAATTAGTTGCACTGTTGCCACCTCTGTTCTCTTATAAAATGTGTTTATTATTTGTGTACTTTTTTTTCATCACTGGCTTATGCCGATGAATAATTAGAATGCACTCACACTACTAAACGGTGTCAATATTTTACCTAAACTTGTATTTAGTAAGTAAGTAAGGAATTTTACTTTCTAACTGTGGAACCTCATCCAGTTACATTTTGTTTTACTTGAAATCATGTGAAACACCTTTATTGCACACAAGTGGACTCCAACTAATTATGTGATTGCTAAAGACAATTGATTGCACCGCAGCTCATTCAGGTGTGTCATAGCAAAGGGAGTGACTACTTATGTAATCAATTATTTTCTATTTAGGGTGCCAGACAGTGAAGCTGCAGGAAACCTTTTGTTTCTGTGCAGGTTTTTATTAATATTATTCTCCATTTTAAACGCTTCAGATTATTGTTCTGTTTGATGATAACTCACCAAAATGTGTGCACATGTGGGTATGGTGGCTCATTGAAATAAATGACCTGATGGGATGGATCTGCTGCATGGTTGCCTAGCAACGGCTTGTTGAAATGCTTGAACACACCCCCACCATCCCGTATCACCTAGATTCACGTGAAGGTCCCATTCATCATGGAGAACCATTTTTCTTCTGAGACCTAAAGTCTACCATTTTGGATTTTTCACCATTTTGAATTGTGTGAAAAAATATTCTCGTGAACCGATTGATTTGTGGCTTGGTACGGGTATGCTTTATGCTATCCCCTAGTTATACATAGAAGGAAAATGTGATGCTTCACTGCTTGCTGCTGCATAGGCTGATGCATAGGCTTTGTCTAGGTGTTCCCTGGCAAACTTTTGTCTTGCCCTGATTTTGTCAGAAAGGGTTTTTTTCTTGCACACCTTTCATGCAAATCAAACTTTTGCAGTCTTTTTCTTATGGTAGATGCATGTATTTTGACATCAATTTTGACATGGGGGATCTCCCCCACGAACAGTCAATGGCATCAATGCTTTTTTCCTCCAGAAACAGCCTACACACTTTGGCCACATAAGAACGGGCATTCTCCTGCACCAGGAAGGACCCAGGGCCCACTACACTAGCATAAAGTCTGACGATGGGTCTGAGGATTTCATCCCAGTACCTTAACAATAATGCTAGCACGTGGAGATCCATCACAAATTGCAAACATAGAGAAGAATCAGTAAGGATTAATATATTTATAGAGAGAGCAATTGTCTGTGGCCATCACCTGCAAAACATTTTGTGGGGGGGTTTTCTTGCTGTTGCTTCTCTAGTGCACACTTCACTCATTTCTTTGAGCAGTGTTATTTGTTTTAGACCCCCCCCCCGCTTTGGGCTGAATGTGTAGTGTGTTTTGTCAATATGTATAATATAAACGTAGAATCACAACTCTATCCTTCAGTCAGCCTTACAGTTCCAAGTATGAATGCAAGATTTGATGACCAAGTTGGCCAAAACTTCCAGAAAAAACAATTGTCCAACAAACCCACATCAACACACACCAAAGATGTTTTTCTTACCCAATGTTCCACTGATCTGTTTCCTGATTCTCTTGCAGGTAACAGAGACACGTACAGGTCCACTGGGATGTAGCAGCTATGATAATCTGGACTCTGTGAGCTCTGTCCTCCTGCAAAGCCCAGAGATTAAGCTCCATCTGCAAGGTAAAGATCTCTATCCATATCCTTCACTATACTTTCACCTTTGTAGTACGTATAGCTCAAGGCTGTTGCTATATACTACTTTATTACACTGGTCCATTCAGATTATACATTACATCGAAAAAGCCTCTTAGAGAGTTTTGTCCAATATTCAATATTTTTGGTCAATACAATTTAATATTATAGGGTTATTCCCTATGTTATCTCTATGTCTGGCCAAATGTAGTACACTTCATGCAGCTAAAAAGAGATTGAGTAATTACAGTAAAGTCAATTTCACAATTTCAAGTCAACAGCACTTTTAGAGTCCCATCCCCCCAAGTCATGCCACCATTTGTATAGGGCAATTTAACTAAAAAAAAAAGAAAAGGGATAAAAGCTTGTATTTAGTCGGAAATCCCTTACTTTCCTTACTCCTCAACACTGTTTTTAGTTGGTAAAACCGGGTTGATATGGACAGAAATTAAAGGTGAAATTGATATTTGCCTCATATGAATCTTTTAATTGTATTTTCATATGCTTTGAGTTTACTGCAAAAAAAAAAATGTTGACTTCACTGTCCCAAGACTTCTGGAGAGCACTGGAAGGTAGCAAAAGGTTGGTTTTTAAGGAATCATTTCCGTCATCAGTTTCCATTTCCATTTTTTTTTATTTATAAATTAGTGCAGTAATTCCAGCCAGGAATCATGAGTAGGCATTGGCTAAGACATGCAACAGCATATGGTAGTCTACTTCAGTCCGTCTGGGCACTCTGATGTGCTGCTGGTCACCTAGCATGCGATTGCAAAGGGACCCACGACCCCTGCCTCCTCCTGTTTGCTCATTGCGTATGGGAATTACTTTGTGGATTACTAAGTTTGTGTTTTTTGTAGTATTGTGTACAGAATCCTGTGATGGCTGTGAGTAAATTGTTTGAGGAAGCTTTGGTCATTGCAAATGCAAATGGCTAGTGAGTAAGTGCAAATCAAAAGCTTGAGAATATTGCTGTTACAATAGGCTCCAGTCCTGATCAGAATGGCCTGTGAATGTGGTTAGCCAAGTTGCTGAACAATTGCACTACTGTCTCTCTTCTCAAAATGGATCATGTACTTTTCTTTGGATTGAGAGAATTGCAATGTTTTGAAGGATATATATTTTTAATACAAGTGGTTTAAAATTAAACATATACAAAAGAAATACATTAACATAGAGTTAAAGTTGAAAAGAGAGCTTTGGGCATCAGACTGGCAGTATAGTATGCCTAACATCACAAACTTTTAACATTTATGGCACTTCAATGTCAGTCCTGCACTGCAGAAATGTTTTATACCCGGTTTTGCAGACAGAGATTAAACCTAGTCTACGAGTAAGAAATCAAGTTCTATAGAGATCTCCATTGAACATGAGTTTCAATCCCTATTATAGGATCAATTGATGGGTGTGAAATCTTCCTATAAGGCATTGTAATCATATAATTCAGCTATGGGGTTAGTCATTCCATGTGAAAATGTTCAATTACAAATTTTGTAATTTTGTTAAAGTTATA
The DNA here is from genome assembly GCA_016801125.1 of Novumbra hubbsi. Classification (NCBI taxonomy): domain Eukaryota; kingdom Metazoa; phylum Chordata; class Actinopteri; order Esociformes; family Umbridae; genus Novumbra; species Novumbra hubbsi. Next base: position 42,327 of record JACXGK010000015.1, read on the forward strand.
CCAGAAAGTATATCCTGTATGTGGGATTCTAAAAACCAGTATATGTCAAAAGCTGATGATTTTGATACACAGTACCAGTCAAAAGTGGTACTGTGGATTCCAACATCATCTGCAACCTTCACTTGCATTGTTTTAATAAATGTCAAATATTTGCCATTAAATCCATGCAGTGTTTTTTCCCATTTGACCCTCACAACTCCTTATAAACCTCACTGTCTCCTTCTGTGATATACTGCCTCTACACATGCCACTTCACATCATAAAATAAGGAGCTGTAAACCATGAGACAAAAAACCCTTTGTGTATGTCAAGGCCGACATGACGAGAGACACAGGCATGTGTTCTCAGGCGTGTTTATATCCTCAGCATTTAATTAAGAGATGGGATGTCATTTGCACTTTGAAGCAGTTATTTTCTTGTGATGATAGTTGTGTGTTCTCGGTAGTTGTGGGAGTGTGTTGTATGTTTTATACATGCATGCATGTATTTTTTTTGTAGTATTTTGTAGAGTGTATCCACCAATGATCTATGGTTAAATCTTAAAGCTAAAGATAAAAGTTTTAATCTCATATAAAGGGCCACCACTGTCCAGTAGCAACATTCCAGCCAGGTGACATCCACTTATACATGAATTATAAAAGGTCACCCTGAGTGAGTTAAGGACAATGTTTACAACTAAGGAAGTGGACTTCCAATGTCTTCTGCAGAGGATACTAGAGTCAACCGATACTACAGGAGAAGAAAACAGGATTTGAACAGAAATTAAATGATTATAAAAGATTAAAGGTGCTACACATCTTTTAGTAGTGTTTTATAGGATTACTTACCAGTCATGTTTAGAATTTCAATTCACCAATTGTTTTTTGTACAAAAACATATTCAAATTGTCATGCAAGTCTCAAACATGTTGCGGAGAAAAGAAGGGGTTGATTTGTTTTGGAGGGATAAGGAATTACCAATACACATTTCATTTAGTTTTTTAGTTAGTGGTTTCTGGAGCCTTCATATGGTTCATATGGCAATAATCATTGGGCACTTTGGAATGGTAGTTAATGAGTTCTTCATTGATCTTGAGTTTTTAGTCGTAAACTAGGATTAATCTATGTCAGAGAAATTGGTCCTGAGAGTATTATAATAATTTGCTCCAGCTGCGGGGTTATCACTTCCATTTAAAATATGTTGGATGAGAGTTAAAATGTAATTTCTCAAAACAAGTGTGTTTAGACTCTAACACCCACCCTCATACAAAGACTTATTGGTCCAGTTTTGCAGACATGGATTAAGCCTAGTCTAGGACAAAAAAAATCAAAGTTAATAGAAAATTCCTTTCTTGATTTTGCTTTTTTAGTTTTAGATTAGGCTTAATCTGTGTCTGTGAAACCGGCCCATTAATAAATTACTGCACAGGGTTTGAGTCTGGGGGGATTCAGGGAGAATGTTCACAAAATGTATATAATGTCTGATCTGCCACTTCATTAGGTAGAGTACACCTTGCTGTTACCAAGTTGGGCACCCAGTTACCTTCAGAACTGCCTTAATTCTTCTTGGCATAGATTCCACAAGGTGCTGGAAACATTCCTCCGAGATGTTGGTCCCTATTGTTTAGCTACAGATTTTTCAGGCTGCACATCCTGAATGTTGCACCAGAAAGGTTTTTCCAATCTTCATTTGTCCAATTTTGGTGTGCCCTTGCAAATTGTAGCTTCAGTTTCCTGTTCTTAGCTGACAAGAGTATTCCCATAAAAATCTTGAGAGTTAAAAGTTAATCTAACTCTTGGTTTACGTCGGAGGTAGTCAAAGTTATACATAAGGATGTTGCCTGGGCCAAAGCTCGATTTATAGTTTGGCAATTTTTTAGAAGCTAAGAAATCAATGTGTAAATTGAGTTGGAAAATTTTAATTGGATTACTCTGTTAACACTTTATCCAATTGTTCAGGAAACCCATCAAATCAATTCAGTCTCTGGCCCCATAACTGATAAAAAGTGGTTATTAAAGCTGTTGCCTTTCTATCAGAGAGAAACCAGTCTAGCCATGCTCCTTTGACCTCTGCGATCAACAAGGCGTTTTTGCCCAAAGAACTCCTGCTCGTTGGATATTTATTTTAATTTTTTGGACCATTCTCGGGGTTTTCCATCCCTAGAGATGAAAAATACCATAACACATTCAAAGTTACTAAAATCTTCTTTCTACCCCATTCTGATGCTTGGTTTGAAGCAGATCGTCTTAACCATGTCTGCATGCCAAAATGCATTGAGTTGCACGTGATTGGCTGATTAGATATTTGCGTTAGCCATCAGTTGAAAAGATGTACCTAATGAAGTAGCTGGTGACTGTACAATGAGTCCTTCTGCATATATATTTGCCAAAGAACCTCCATGGATTTCCATTTGACTGTTCCTAGTATCAAATTAAATATTTTTATGATATTATATGTTTAAGATTGATTGAGTGTTATCATGCAGCATATAGCTGGTATAGTAATATACACAGGAAAATGTTTTGCTTATAGTGTACAATGACATTGCTATCCAGGCCAAGAAAAGAATGTTTGCCATTGTACCTATGTTACATACATTAGCTAGCTCCGAAATATGAGGCCAAGCATTGCTGACAAATGGCTCCGCAGACTGGACATCCGCATCCTATCCCAGATCTGACTTGGGCAGAAGAGACAATTACCTACACAGCTGTAGGGAGAGGCCTGCTCCTGATCCCGAATTGCAATATTGTGTTAGCTCTGACGAAGGCCCTTTCACGCACTGGGGGGTACCCACAAAACACCATCATAGACCTCAACCACACAAGCCACGGGCAGTTCCTGTTGCTACCATCTAGCACAAAGAGATGACCGTAACCAGGACAGAAAGACTGGGGGGAAAAATATTCCCTTAGGCCATTAGCCCATTAAAGTGACTGACTTGCACTCTGATCTGTACTGTGAAGCTATTTATGCACACACAGACAGATACACAGACACACACACACAATTGCAAAACAATAACGGCAGTTCATTCACGCATGTACCAGGCACATGCATATGTATGGTTTGCTTGTGCCCAGTCATTTTCCCTTTTTCTCTCCAAGTTGCTAAGTGCCCTTTTGGGGGAAGATATAATTACATATACTAAATGACACATTTGTGGATGATTGTGGCTGACACATCCACGCCTTCCTCCTTGAGAGTGTTCCTGATCTGTCAGACATATGTCAGACACTGGTCTCCCATTGTGAAATTGATTTTTCTTGGTCTACCTCGGCTGTTTGTGATTGCTGACCTTAACACAGCTTCCTTACATGAAACATTCCAAATATGGGCACAGTTACATCCATATTGATTTTATTGTAATTGTAATATTTTGTGGGTCTGTGTCTTTCTTATTTATTTAACTTTTTTATGAACCTTTATTTATACAGGGAAGTCATCTGAGGGCTAAGTCTTTACTACAACAATACGAACAAATGAAATGGAAATAGGACATCCAGTTTAAGATGTTTTTTCAAAAATTTAAAGTGTGTAAGACATTTAAATGTTTGCTTAACACGTTTCACTAAGAAAAAAATAAAAAATTATATTTTTCTGTATAAATGTGTCTTTATTTTTGATATCATGCTAATATCAGACTGTGAACCAGTCGAACATAGATCCAATATCTAACTGTGAGCTGAACATATTTTAGGCAAAGACAGCCAAGTCTTCCCTTGTCGAACGAGAAGGAAATAGTAATGCCTAGTTCAGGGTAGTTTAGCTTGGAGGGAAAAGTACTGTGAGTGTCTAAATCGAGAATGACGAGATCAAAATAATCAGCAAGAATGTTATAATAAGGAATATCGCAGGCACAAATTTTGTTCAAAAAGATGATTTGAAACATTAACTTAAAACATTATCTGCAGATTAATACATGTCATTTTTCCTTGTAGTCGAGTAAAAACGTACATACTTGCAGTGGGGCAAAAAGGTATTTAGTCAGCCACCAATTGTGCAAGTTCTCCTACTGACAAAGATGAGAGTGGCTTGTAATTTTCATCCTATGTACACTTATGACAGACAAAATGAGAGAAAATTACAGGCCTCTCTCATCTTTTTCAGTTGGAGAACTTGCACAATTGGTGGCTGACTAAATACTTTTTCCCCTACTGTACGCGTTTCTGGAGGACATCAAGATAATAGAAATTCAAAAAATAAATTTTGTCAGAGAACATACTATCCACAGAAGAAAGTGATATCCAGGCAAAAACATTCTGGGTTACATTTTATTCAAAACTAATGTAGTGATCAATGGTGTTCAAGGCAGCACCATTGGTCAAGAGTCCCAAGGAAAGTCTTGGTCTGAAACAATGTAAAGGTATTTCCCTACTTTGATGGGCTCTAAAACTAGACCAGAGGATTTTTTTATTATGATTTCTCTTTAGGAAACTGGTCATTTATTTGGAAGATTATTGCGAGGAATTTAAGATTTAATATTAGCTGATAGTATTTTTCTAGATTAATGTATTATTTTCTAAGAGTAGGTTTTTTACTTCGACTTTTGAATAGTGTTGTGTATGTCCAGTCGATAGGGAACAATTCATTATGTTCAACATAGTCTGACCAAGCACAGGAAGTAGTTCCTTGAGCCGTTTAGTTCAGATATTGACAATTTGACAGCTGGTAGGTTTAGTGAATGTGTTAAGGGATACAACTTAAACAATTCAAGTGTCTCTAATGATCCAAGGTTCTGGCAGTTCTAAGGTTTTTTTTTGGGGGGGGGGGGTTCTTATTTAGGGAGTCTTGTTTTTGCCAAAGACGTTCACTTCTGCTGAAATGAACACAAACTTCACTTGTGCATGCAGCTTTTTAGTTAGCTTTGAACTCAGATGAAAAAAACAAGTGTTGGATTGTTTTTGTTTTTAATTAAGTTAAAAAAGAAAACTGACACATTACTGTCTTTCCATGGTCAAAATACTTCCAACTTAGTGGAGTGCCATCTGGTCCACTGTTTAAGAAGTGCTCGTTGTAATACGGTGTCTGGCTACTATAGATAAAATTTAAGGGTGATATAATAATCGTCTCTGAATTCAAGGATGTTCCCAATGTTTACGCTTAGATGTAGTAAATTAAAATGCTATGGGTGAATCTGACATCAAAGAAGCACTGGTTTTGGATGAATGTTACATTGTATAGGACTCAACATTGAATGTGTCTTGTAACGGGTAAAGCACACATTCATACATAGGTTGTACATATAAAAGAAAAGCTAATATATTCATCAAAATTACACAAATTATTTACCAATGGTGTTATGTCTCATCATATTTTCCTGTATCCAATCCAGGTCATAATTCCCAAGCAACTTTCTCTTTTGTAACTACTTCTAAAGATTTTCGATAATTAGTGTGTAACCACACTATCCTTCCAATCCTTCCCATCATTGATTTCTTTTTTATGTCCGCTCTAAAACAACTGAAGTAATCCCGGGATACAGGTTTGTTTTCAGATGTACTATATTTTGTGGGAAACTATGTATAAAGGCACTCTATCAAGGTGAGTGAGAATTAAGTGAAGGTAGGAATTAACCAGTTCTAGTTAAACGGGACAGTCACTTGCCACATAATCATGGGAAATGGCTTAATTAATCTGGGGACATGCAGGACTGGAGGAGAGGTCTCCACCACTCCAAAAAAACTGTTATAAGACACAATTTTCCAGGTAATAGCCAAAACAAATTAGCTATGTAATTTTCTTTTTTTCTTTCTGCTTCCCCCTTGTTCCAGGATCCATGGAGACCTTCTTGTAAGATTTATGAATATGCTAGAATAGTCTGAGCCAACAGATTTTAAAGTGGTGAAGAGAAAATACATTTGAAATGCCTGTAGGCAATTCGTTTAGTGAGCAATGGATTATAGGCTAATCTCTGTGCCGCTTGATTCCAGTCCTTTTTCAAGCAGTTAAACAAATAAACAGAGAAATCAACTCAATTGTTTGTGATGAGAAACTTTTAGAGTTGATTAGAAAAGTAGCATACACTAGCAAGGGAATTAACGTTGCCATGGAGAAATATTTTGATACATTTTATAAGCATTGTGTCCCCAGTGTATTTCTCTTCTCTTTTTTCCACAGGTGTCACCAAGTATATTCATACGCTTGCTCAACTACAACAAACTATAAAAGAATACTAAAGTCATTCATTTCCCAAAGGAAATGCAAAAGCAGTTTGCATGTCGGTGACTTGCTTTAAGGCCATGCAGATGACTCGAATGTACAGGCATTGTTTATGCGGGGAGCATGGAGTAAGTGGAAATTGCAACTGTTTTTTAAAACAGTGCCAGACAGCAGATATGGAAGATTTCAGTTGCTGGCTAGGTCACTAAGTAACAGTGTGGCACCTCAGATCCCATAAGGGTGTGGATGAAGAACAATACCATTTCCAGGGTTGTTGTTTTTTATGTGGCATAACAGGGGACAATTGAGCATTTATGCTCACTAGGCTGAGCTTGCTTTATGCAGGGTTCCATTATGTAGTCCAGTCCAAAGTAACTGTAATTTTAGGTTCAACATAAGTCTATATTCTCACAAACAAATGGGCTAGAAATACACTGTTTTGGAAATTAAAGCATTGTCCATTACAAGTACATCAAATGCATTAGAAATACAGTGTAGAAAGACAGACAGACAGATAGATAGATACAGGTCCCGGCTGTGCAAATGCTGCCTTGTCAAATGCAAGCTTTATAAATGTGGTTGCTGAGCTAGGGCATTTCAACTAAATTCCTGTGAGTGCCTGAATAAATGTGCAGAAGCTAAAGGCAGTGGTTACCTTTCCACTCAGTTCCCCCTGTTCTCTTGTCAGAACAGTCTAACAGAGGTAGACTGACCTCAGGGGAAAGAAATGGGCTCGCCCAAGCCTACTTTCTGTGGTTTAGAGAAATATCCCTTTAATTATGAAGTATTCCGCACAGCACATATCTACATGTTTATAATATTACCGCGATTGCCCAATAAAACATTTCCCATGTTATCATTCACTTTGACAAGAAGGAATCTATACTTTTTTGTATAATCTTTATGATAAAATCCTACTTTCTTTAGGAGAGCATTCTGCTTGTTACTGTTGTTCTCACTGTGCTGTATCAAGCCACTTCCTTGAATTACCGATGTCTCTTGACCTGAGGAATTATTCTCTTTATGAAAGTACACTTACTTGGCCTAGATAACCAATAATACTGGATCATTTTGAAGGTGGATAACTGCTCCCTCTATTTCACCTCTATATACCATTAAGAAGCCCCATTGAGCCCTGCTACATGATAAAATCTCTCTACACTGGCCTTGGGGTCAATTCTGAATTGGAGGTGGTCCATCAAGAGTGAGTTTCCACTTAGACCGTCAGGACCATAAAACAGCTATTCCGTTCCTCTCCTTCAGCTTTAGGTTCTTCTGTGTCAGCTGGTAGCAGTGCTTGGCTGCTGCTAGCTTCTCTTGAACTTACACATTCATATTTCTTTCAGTTGCTATATTTTTGTACTGATTTAGGGGTTCTGATTTTTGGCAGCTCAATATTACATTGGAGTCCCATTTCAACAGTCATTCTTTGTCCATAGTATGTGGCTTCTTAAAGCGCCACTGCACTTGCATTGATGGTGTATATTGTGGTCATAATTAAAATGAGTGCATCAAGTACATTAATGAAAGAAGCAGGATGTTAATAAATGTTATGAACAAAATGTAGCTTTTTTTAGCACCTTTTAACTTAAACACTTTTCCTTTCCTAGAGAGGACATTTATTGTCAAACATGTGATTTGTGGCTAAATCCTTACAATGTGTGTGATGTAAACAGAAGATCCTGCCAGCCAAGCTCCTTCTTATGCTAAGAAATACTGTATATCATTGCATTCCTTTCTACTAGAGCACAAATGAACAAACAAACGCGAGGACACAAAGTAAGACTCCAAACACATTTACAAAACATTTTTTCTCACATTTGATTGTTAATGCTTTTAAAGATTGTTATCACATTGTGTAGAGCAGAGGTTGTCAAACATTGTTGATATCAAATTGCTTTTGTGACCTGCACCATGGGAATAAGTGAAGTGTATTCCATGATTAATGTTAGCTTTAATGTATGTTGTTCTGGCAATAACTGTGTCATGTTTTTTTGTGAAAAGGTATTATATATAGATACCATTACCACATATTTTTGGTCTCATCGTACACCTTTCTGTCTTGTTCTGGCCACTCTGTTCTAATGGGTTATGAAGGAAATGTTTTCCTTTAGGAATGGGGCCATCATGTTTTTCACTGGATTAATGCATAAAAAAGTCAGTGCTTTTGGTTGCAGGAGCAATGCCCTGGGGTCCAGCATAGCGGGGCAAATTGGCACAGCGCTGTCCTGCGGCTGCGGATGGATAGTCAAACTGACTGCCTTGTCACGTTGTTCTCTAGCAACTCCTTGTGTTGGGGTCGGTTGCGTGTGATTTCACTGTGGCTCTAAACCTCTAACTCAGCATGCGTGCAGCGGCCACAGGCTTCTGGGATGAGCCAGCAGAATGATCAAAACTAGCTAGGCAAGATAGGCTTGGAGGAATTATGTCTCAGTTTGTTGATCATCTTGCCCCTTTGGTGTTGCCACGATGAGACAAGGCCATTATTTTGGATTGGACATCACAGAGATGGGATGGGAGAAACATTTGTGTGAAGAAACTATATTCAGATCCGCATTTTGGAGCAGAAACAACTGTATATCATAGCTACTAGAGATGAAGTGTGTCACCTCGGTTTTTGTACCAAGCACAGTTTTCATATCCGGCGCCACAAAACAAGGTTGCGACCCGTAGTTTGGCATACGCTGGAATAGGGACACTCGTTGATGTCATCCATTCAACAAACACTTTTGTGTAACTGTCTTTACCATGGCTAATACAAACATACATCAATTGGATTGGTGTCACCGCTGTGATGCTGTGTTAGTACAGAAGATTAAAAAAGTAATCACCGCTATAGTATAGGCCTGACCTTGTCTCTCTATTGCTATTTGTCTAGTATTCAGCACTATTGGAAATATTTCGGCACCACGGGCATCTCATAATGTGCTCCCCGCTGTGTTCAACCTATTGCTGCAATATGCAATTTCTACCTTGCAGTTTCTAAGAAGGCAATGATGGCCAGGCAGCCAGGGCACTTTAGATATGTATTTTTCTGCTTTTACCGTAATTATGGGAGCCTTTCTCATTATTCTTTGAGACCTAATAAACGATTACATTCTCCATCTGTATATAGACTCAGGTTATTCCTTCAGTCAAGCTGGACCACAACAATATTCCTTTATGCAACCAAAGCCTTACTGTAGAGTGCATGTCTGGCTTAGGTGTTTTTTTTATGTTATCGTGGTTTCATGGTTCATATGTAAGGATTATCTGGCAATATGAGGTCTCACAATGGTCAATTAATCTTTCATAAAACGGTAGCTCTTGAGGCGAAGTGTGGCATCACATTAGAAAGCATGTGTTGTCAAGGAGTCTTCGGTGCTCAGCTGACACCCACACTTGCTCACCTATCAGCTCACAAAAATAGAACTCAGAGAGAAAGAGCTGGAGCGAGACAGCAGGCGCATGATACTCTTCTGCATTCATGTGCCACTTTATCATTCATGAAAAACCTCTTTTAAAAGTATGTTATGTGGCATACTTGAGGGGAGTACCATAGCCTATAATGTATGCAATTAGATTTGTTGAATTTCTATGTGCTATTTATTTAGCGGCGGAGTGAGGCAGAGGGGTTGCTGTGAATTATTTGAACTGACAGAACATGAAGTTGGAGATTATCAAACAGTGGCAAATCAATTCTGATATTTGCCTCCATTTAAATTCCATTCTAAAGCTTTAACTGGAATCGGAAGCTGGTACCATATTAGTAATTAATAAGTCAAAATGTCTTAATCTTTTTTTAAACTGGATTCCCTGACTCATTTGTCCTCGTCAAAAGTATTGGAAGCATTGCACTTTCTTCAAAATAAGTTAAAACTGACCAAAGTCTTTGCTCTCCACTGTACTTTATTTCACTGTTAATATTACAGGACATATTTCTTTTCCGGAGCCTATACTTATGAATTTAAAAATCATTAGGAATTAACATTAAGCAGTAACAACATTATTTCCACGCTACACTTTCCATCCTAACTTGTAGCACAGCCCTTTACCACAATAATTGCAATGAACTGCTTTTTACAGCCATGCAATGGGCTTCCTGCACCTCTACACAGTCTGTTTGTCCCACTGTTCTTGTGCAAAAGTCTCCAGTTCTTTAAAATACACATTCAAGCTTCTTAAATGATAAGTAGGATTTAGGTCAAATCATTTCAATTGGATTGGAAACTCATTGTTGGCCTCATTGTTGGCTTCAGTACAATCCAGTGTTTTTTTATGAACTATTCCTGGAGGGGCATTGAAGAATGTATGGTTCATGCTACTGGAAGACCCATGAGCTTTCATGGAAATACAGATTTCTGTATTTCTCGATTTGACATCACCCTCCAAAATGGCATGATGTGACAGGATCAACCGTACAACCAGAATAATAAAACTATAATTAAATATGCTGTATGTACTGTGTGTGTGTAGATATACACCCATCAGCCATAACAGTATGACCACCTGACTAATATTGTGTAAGTCCCACTTTTACCATCAAAACAGACCTAACCCATCGTGGCATTGACTCCACTAGACTTCTGAAGGTGTGCTGTGGAATCCGACAACAAGACGTTATCTGCAGATCCTTTAAGTGCTGTAAGCAGCGAGGTGGGGCCTCCATGGATCGGACTGGTTTGTCCAGCACATCCCACAGATGCTCGATTGCGTTGAGATCTGGGGACTTTGGGAAACAAGTCAACACCTTGAACTCGTTGGTGTGTTCGTCATGTCATTCTTAAACCATTTTTGCTTAAGACGCTTTCAGCAGTGGATAAGGGTCAGCATGGGCTCCTTGACCAGTCTGCGGCTACATATACAAACAACTGGGATGCACTGTGTGTTCTATCAGAACTAGCATACCACTCAGGCCAGCTTTTGCTCCCCTTGTGCATCAATGAGCCTTTGCTGCCTATGACCCAGTTGCCGGTTCACCGCTTCTCCTTCCTTGGACAACTTTTGATCGGTTCTGACAACTGCAGATGGGAACAACCCACAAGAGCTGCAGTTTTGGAGATGCGCTGACCCAGTCGTCTAGCCATCACATTTTGGCCCTTGTCAAAGTCGCTCAGATCCTTACACTTGCCCATTTCTCCCGCTTCTAACACATCCACTTTGAGGAAAACATGTTTGTTTGCTGCCAAATATATCCCAACTTCTGACAGGTGGCATGATGAAAAGATTATCAGTGTTATTCACTTTACCTGTCAGTGGTCATTATGTTATGGCTGATCTGTGCATATACACATGCCTAATAACCCTAACCCTTACCTAACCCTAATAACTTAATAAGCACATAATCATAGAATTCACTTTTTTAGTTACTTCACTGCTCACCAACTCCTTCATTACTAAACGTCTGGAGAGAGAGTGGAAGGAATACCTATTACAATGACTGTGGATGTCACGTCTCCACCTAGCGGCAGGGCCTCCTCCGGTCGCGTGGGGATCCGGCGTTCGACGCCGCCGACCTTTTAGTCGCCGTTGTTCATGTTTGTCCTGTTCCCCATGTCCTGTGAAGGCACCCCTGCCTGATTCCTGCCAGCTGGTTCCTTATTGTCCACCTATTTAAGCCCTTGTGTATCTTGTCTCTGTGTTGGTTATTGTCATCTGTTATATGTTTGAAGCTCTGCACTTTCTTGCGCTGCGTCGTGTCATTATTGTCTAGAGGACTATCTCGCTCGTGCACGTTTGCATTTCACCTGCGTGTTTACACTAAGGGTTATCTTTATCAAGGAATAATAAACCTTGTTATTATTTGGCCACCTGCGCTTTGGTTCTCTTCATTCCTCAAGCATCACAATGGACACCCCAGTCCAGTCTACTTGGCCCCCAAACAGGAGCATGACAACAGGGTCGGTTTCAACTCTGAGGGTTCTTTACACCAGGCAAATGAAATGGTAGCAGCTAGTGAGGGCGAGGTATCTTCTGTTGATGAAAATGGGCCTTTTTTATGTTATTGAGTACACTGCAGAACAAGTATTCCTTGGTACCGGCTCAGAAATCTTCTATTCGGTGATAGCATGTCAATACCTTCACTTAGCACGAAGCCTCTGCACAAATCCAAAGTGTTAGCGAAGTCACTAATTTGGAGAATTGAACTCTAGTCTTTTATTCTAGGCTTGGACATTTTGCTAACACATCATGCTTGAGGAATATGAGGAACAGAGCAAATTGACGCAACAGGTTTTAAGGTGGTACTAGCCAATATGTTGATTTTTAGGACAGGACATTCATTTTTCCATTGGCCTTTACCTTAAGTGTATAAAGATTGTACCTTCTTTCAGAGACTGAAACCCACATGAACTGTTCCTCTTGCCCAAATCTTGCATACGAAACCACCCAAAACTGCTTGTGTGGGTCCGTACAAACAAAAAGCATAAAGTAATTTTGCAGTATCACCACCACACTGGTTGGCTACGTATGCACATGTATTTGCGTTACTTTTGAGCATGCAAAGCATTGTCTAGATTAGGAATGTGATGGATTAGGCCATGAGAGTCATAGAAACTTTGAGCAAATGTTTTCTTTAGTGGACCACATTTTATTAAATTATATGCTGTCTGTGTACTTCAAGCCATACTTGTTAAAAGATTCTCAGCAATGTGTTATCTTTTCATATTCCTCTTTAACACAATATCGTAGGAATCCCAACACATTAAAACATACTATTTAGTGATATGTATAGAAACCATATTGAATTGTATTTTTCCAACTAATCAAACAGCAAACAGACTGGGCTAAAGAGATTACAGTACTCTACGGTTGGGAATAGAGGGGTTTTAGCACCTTCCGAGGTCCTCATGCCACATTATAAATATCAGCCTCTACCCATTGTAGCAAACATTTAGTACTCACATGGTACTACAAATGGAGTTCAGAAAGTTGGCCTGTTGTGGCCTACGCGGCTGCCGTGAGTGTACATGTACAGCAGCAGCATCGGTTCATATCCAGGCCGATGCTCCTTCAATAAAACTCCCCTTCATTTTGTACCATGAAAATGTGTTCTCATTTTTTATCGTTTCCTAGTTCTGATTGTAGCAGTGCCCTCATTGGTCCGACAACACACACAGGGAAGATCTAAATTGCCTACGCCTCACATCCTCAATTTTCATCTCCTTCTCAACATTGGAAGAGGCCAGAGGGGAGGAACAACAACAGTTCGCAAATTAGATCTTCCCTGCATGTGTTCTTTCACCAGTTCACCAGCTGTGGGCATGTTCCGTGACATCATCCGGGAAATAATACTTTATCTGTGAAAAATGGGGAAATGCCACAGAGGTAAGAAACCAGACTAGGTCTGTCATGTTGTTGGTTTAGGTGCTTTGTTGGCCAAAGGGCAGAGCTCTGTTTCTGCGAAATAAAAAAGAACAAACTAAAAATATGTATACTGTATATTCCGGAAGCCATGTACCGTAAGGGAAACATTTTGTTTTGGGACTGCATCCTAAGGTTTATCACGTTATTTCGGGATACTATCTTGTTGTAATGAGGAAAGCTTAGAGATGCAGCGGTATAATGAACTCAAGTCAAAGTAGCCTATCCTTTTTATTATTCAAGGCTGCGTTTGTTAATATGTTCCTTTTTTTTGTAATACCAAGTACATAAATAAAATTGCTATTTTATTTTCTACAACCCCATTTCCCCAAAAAGTTAGTATGCTGTGTAAAATACAAATAGAAACAGAATGCAATGATGTGCAAACCATTTATCCCTATATTTATATAAATATAGGGATACATACATGTATATATTAATATTTAAAATGGTACAAATACATCATATAAAATGTAGAAACTAAGAAGTGTAGTTATTTTGGGAAAAATACATCACCATTTTGAATTTGATTCCAACACCACATTTAAATGAAATTTCAACTGTTTGCTCTCGCCTTATCCTTCCTAGCTGATTCTTCTCTAGTTTAGCATTTTGCTAGTATTTTTGTCACTACTGGTGGCATGAGGTGGGGCCTGCAGCCAATTCAGGTTTGACAAGTAGTCCAGCTCGTGCAGGTTGCACATCCATATGTGCCGTGGAAAGAAGATTTGATGTGTCTCCCAGTGCAGTCTCAAGAGCATGGAGAAGATACTAGGAGATGGGCTATTTCATGAGGAGAGCTGGACAGGGCCATAGAAGGGCATCAAGCAGCAGGACCGAGATATTCTCCTTTGTGCAAGAAGGAACTGCCAGAGCACTACATAATGACCTCCGGCAGACTACTGTTGACGCTGAGACTGGTGTTTGTAATTCTTTTTAATTTAGATGCCAGTTAAGAACTTGTGAGGGATCTGTTTCAAATTAGACACTCAAAGACACTCATTTTTCCTGTTGGTCAGTTGCGCACTGAGACCTCCCACTCCTCATTTTATTCTAGTTTGAGCCCTGTGTGAGCTGTGTTGTGAAGGGAATAGTACACAGCGTTGAACGAGGTCTTTAGTTTCTTGGCAATTGCTCACGTTTCATAAGAAAGTTATTTGTTTCTGGACATTTTCTGAAACAAATAACTAGGCTCCAAATATTCAAGTCCAAATAATGTCAGTTTTATTGCTACTTTAATCAGCACAACAGTTTTGAGTTATCATAACATGCTGTGCTAGCATAATTGAAACATATTTTTAATGATCAATTTGACTTAAAAAAAAATTAACAAACACAACGTGCCATTGGAACTTAGGACTGATGGTCCCTGAAATGTTACCACTGAACGCTGTGTTAGATATTCCATAAAAACTCAGCAGTTTCCAGCCACAATAGTCATTTCCAACATTATCAACTTATGCACTTTATTTCCAATCGATGTTATGAAATTTTAAATATTACAAAATATTGATTTTCTTTAGAAAACAATGACAGGTAGCTAGCTAAGTGAAAGAAATATGTTTAATATCTATAATTCTCAGTTTCTTCTCAGCTGTCTCTATTACGTGTAGTTTCTAATGTTAATTATGAACAATAATGGAAAGGATGGCACCAAACAGCCTTCTATACTCGATGCAAAAAAATACCTTTCACCCTGAATCACAACAATACCATTTTGAATCAAACAATCGATCACTGGCTTAAAATTGTCAGCAACATTATTCCCCTGCAAATTAAACAAAGCCATTTTTTTCCACTTCCATGGCAATAGAAAACAATGAATAACCAACAAGGTCAGTTTGTTGTTATAGACGATTTGTCTGGAATAAGGGGTCTGAAGCACTTTTAGTTATTGTGCACTTGGCTGCTGGCACTGGCTCTGTAAGCGAGCAGCGTCGATCCGTGAACTCGCCATCTGGATACCCCCACAAATCACATTAAAGTTTCAGGCTTAGGAATACATCAAGCTAAATGAATATTGGCTCTGTGGGCCGCAGACAGGCGTGATGGCAAAAAAGCCCTTTGCAATCCAGGTCTTTGTGGTCAGATATGATCCGTCCCTCCCTTGCTCATTGTTCCTTTCTCTTTCTCATAGACTCTTGATGGGCACTGAGACTGATGAAGGGAACTGACAGAGTAGTAAATGCAGTACTCTGTCAAAGTGAGAATACCAAGCAAGGTTACACAAGAGGAGGAAATGCCATGAGCATACTCAGAGAAAGAGTAGAGTTGCATTACAGAGACAGTAATAATGTATTATAAGTTGTTTATTCGCATGCACTAGGGCCATTTCTGGGGGTGGAAACCAACAGAAAGTTTGGTGGGCTTTTACCTGTTTGCAGTTATCTTGAAATGTAGTGTAGTAATCAAATAAATGTATGTATTTTTAAATGTTTTCCATTTGACGCTGTTACCCATTGCTTGGATAGATACCCAGCCCCAAACCCAAAAAGCAAGCAACAACTGGACATTTAAGAACAGTAGCTAGAAAAAAAAACATTCTAGAAGGGTTTGAACCTAGAGTCGATGGAAACCAAGAGAGGAGTCTAACTCCTGGGTGGCCAATCCTGTTTAAACAATGTCAGGGGGAGATTATATATTGTCATCAATATATTTACACTTTCAGATCAATGTATACAGATTTACATTTTTGGGCTGTGGCCTTTCAGTAGAATCCAAGTCAGCAACACAACCAGTTGGACTTTGGATAGGGATGGTGGGCAGTAACAGCGAGGGTTGACAGGCAGAAACTAGATTAAAAAAGACAAAATATTAGAGGTTAGGACACAGGTATCAAACCAGTTCCGTGGAGGGATACACATAGTCAACCGTCAAGGCTGCAACTCAATACATAAAGCTTTTAAACATGGTAAAGATGTTTAGTTTTTGTTCAACCATTAGAATATTGAAAACACATGTTATAAGTGACTTTGACCGTGGTACAGTACCATCCAGTGAGCGGCTATTCTGTGGGCGAAAACATCTTGTTACAGAGAGAAGTTAGAGAAATATGTCCAGATTCGTTCAAGCTGAAAGAATAAACATAACTACTCAAATAACCACTTTTTACAACAGTGGTGTGGCATTAAAGAACATACAACGGCCAACCTTCATAAGCAGGCAAATGGGGGTCCCATCTGATACCACATTCTCTTAGTAAGGATTTGGCCATAACAAGGTATTTTGGAATTTATGCAAATGCATTTAATGAACTAGTTTCCATTGTGTTTCAGGTCTCCAGGTCATCTTCCCAGGGTACCTCCAGGAAAAATTTGTCCAAGCGGCTCTGAGCTACATCATGTGCAATGGCGAGGGGGAGTATGTCTGCCGGAACAGCCAGTGTATCTGCGTATGTGCTGATGAATACCCACAATGCAACTGTCCTATCACTGATATCCAGATTATGGAGAACACCCTGCTTGGGCAGGCAGAGTCCTGGGCAACCTCTTACAAGGACTTTGAAAACTCTGGTAAGGAGATTTGATTTGCTATCGTATTTGGTTTTTGATTTGTTTGTCTACTTTACAGGCTACTGTAGCTTACTGTAGCTTTTTTGGCAATATGTCTTTGTAAGGACAGCAAGCAATTTTACAGTTCCAGGATAGTGAAGGTTTGTCATGTCCTGGCTGGGAGCCCCTAGCCTCCTCTATGCTTTGGGGCTCGCAGTCAGGGCATGCCACATAGAGAGGCCTCTGGCCTTCTCTATGCCGCTGTGGGCTCCCCAGTCAGAGCAGCTGTGTTCAGTTGACTCTGATTGGGGAGCCTTCTTAGGTTAGACTATGGCCACACTTTAGGGATGGTTGATTGTTTGTTCAGTCCTTCTCAATAACGTTCACGGTTTGTCTTGTTTAATTCTCATTCATGTGGATACGCGACACATTTTGCTTTGTAAGTGGATTAAAATCACCATTTCCTTTCAACAATGTCTGCATTTGGTTTCGCAACGCACAACAGCCGTGATTAGGTTGAAGCAGTGAGTCGGTAAATCAACCTATAAAGACCCAAACTTGTTGAAAGGGATAACTACATATGTGCATTTGTATGAATGATTTACTAGTTTTACTTGTACAACTAGTGTGTGTCAAGTTCACAAGAGAAAAAGTTGTCACACAATATATATATATATATATATATACCCTGTTTCCCTAGGGTTAGGGTTAGGGTTAGGGTTAGGGTTAAGTGTTTTTAAGCATTAAATGCTAATAAAAGCTTAATGCAATGATTTTCAAATATTTATCCCTGTATTTAATGGAAAATAGCACAAAGACAACATATCAAATGTTAGAAATTAGAAATGTTGTAGTTGTTGGAAAAATACATGCCCATTTTGAATTTGGAACTAGTTTTTTTCTGTTTTCTGTTTAAGCTAGACACAACTCAGCAAGTTCTCATCGTCTGACCCAATATCCCCTATACTTTTATCAATTTCAATCTCTGGAGACACAGTATTAATCTTGTTTCTTGTGTATTTTATTTGAAAGCAAGGGATGTTTTTGGCCACATGGTAAATTAGCAGCGTTTCATAATTCACATTTCCAAGGTTGTACTGTACACAAGCACTGAAGCTAACAATAATTTGAATGTATCAACAGTGATCC
>JACXGK010000015.1:66373-146142 GCA_016801125.1 Novumbra hubbsi
CCGTGAACTGTTGAGACAAGCACAAACAATAAACCACACCGGGTGTGGCTAGAAATGAACCTAAGTAGGCTCCCCAATCAGAGTCAACTGAATGCAGCTGCTCTGACTGGGGAGCCCACAATGGCATGAAGAGGGCTAGAGGCCTCACAAAAAGTCTTGCCCTGAAATGGCCAGGGGCTCGCAGCCAGGGCATGACAGATTGATAGTACGAGAAGACAGAACTCAGTGATTCTGTTTCTCCAAGCCAGACAATGCACCGTCTAGACTGTTCATAGCCCTAAATGCTCAGCACAGTTGCTGTTGTGAGTATTTTTTAGAAACATCTAAGTAAGTAAGCAGCCAACATGTGAAATTGGAAATCTCTTCTCACTCATGTTGACCTCAAAACCCATACTGCAACACTCTTTACATTGTCTGGAACTTAGTTGTTTACATCAGAGGCTAGCTAAGTTGCCATAAACTATTTCATAATACAAAACACGTAAAGTAGTTGTAAAATTGTTTATTTAAACTGCCTAATCAACTTATGAGTTTATAACTCCCCCCAAAAATTCTGGTCACTATGCATGTCTAAAACAAAACTTTTAAAGAAAGGAGATTGTCATGAATTGAGGGAAGTATAAAGCTTGTGTGCAGCAGACGGTCAACCTAATGCATTCAGCTTGTCATGCTTCTTTGCCTGGTTGCTAAAGTATTGTTAATAGCAGGAGACAGGGAACAGACACAGGTTTGGTGATTAGGGCTCTCGGGGGGTAGCTTGGCTGACCCCTGACTCAAAGTATTTTTGTCTTCTTCTTTGTTTGTTTTGATGTTGTTGGCAACAGGCGTGGATAATAAAGGAGATTCGCACCGCTGGTTGGATATCCCGATTTTTGATTGAATGAATCGCAATCTATGTTTTACTAAAGCACCACCCCACCTATCCAAATCGTCATGTTTACTTCCAAAATATTTGGGTTAAGGAATAAATGAGGACGCTTGCTGCACTGCAAATACAAATAACTAGTAAATAAAAACCAGTCAAAGCTCTTTCACATTTTCGGAGCGAACATTGAGTTTACAATTGAGTTTCACTGCACCGTGAGTCACAGCTCTCCATTCACTTTCAGGAATGTAGCCAGGCTACCTGGAGTGGCCTAACAACTACAACAACAGTTTACATGGAACTGAAAAAAATGATAACCCAAAGGCAGTGTTGCGGGGAAGACAAGTGTACTTTTTCCTGAGCTACCACTGATGTCCACTTAGGAGGAATTGGCGTCGTCAGGCAGTCAACGGACTCAGCAGTCTTCTTTACATTTTCCTGTATATTCTTAGTCACATCAGCAAGGTTCAGTGCTACTTACCAGTCTGCTTTGTGGCAGCTGAGCTGCATTCAGGAGCCCCATTTCTTAGCTCTGAACCAGGCTGGTTTGTGGGGGGGTTGCATCACAGTTACCTTTAATGCACCCCACAGCCTATTGTAATATATGGGTAACAAAACCTATGGTTAACAAAATCAAATTGCCTATAGGATTCCAGTCAGGTTTGCTCTCTGTCTGTCAGAAAACAGACAGAAACGCAAGTGCTTTGTGTCATGGTGGTTGGGGAATAATAATAATATGACTGTGGACATAACATATATTTTGTCTGTGATATAGACATATGTATGCATTCAAGACAACTATGTTCATGTTATCTACTGGATGATTTGGAAAACATAACTGCAGGTAATAGTTTTAAACGCATTACGAACTGTGTGTGTGTTATTGCACACAGGGTTAGCCTGCCATTATTTGAATAGCAAGGATGCATTCAGTAATTCGTACATACACAAACATTTAAAAGTTTAGAAGAGGCGACTCAGGGACGCTGGCCTGCTAGGCAGAGTTGCAAAGAAAAGTAATATCTCAGACTGGCCAATAAAGAGAAAGGATGGGGTACACACTGAACAGAGGAAGTGTTATGGAAAGACAAATCACATTTTGAGGTGTTCAGATCGCCAAGAAGAACAGGAGGAGTGGTTGATGCCATCTTTCAAGCACGGTGGAGGCAATGTGAAGGTTCGGGGGTGCTTTGGTGGTGGTGGAGATGTGTACAGGGTAAAAGGTATCTTGAAGAAGGAAGGCTATTACTCTATTTTGCAACGCCCTGCCATACCTTTTGGACAGCATTTGATTGGAACCAGCGGCCTTCTACAACAGTTTAATAACCTATGCAAGAATGATTTAGGGAAAAGGCAGTCAGCTGGTATTCTGTCTATAATTGACTGGAAAGCACAGTCATCGAATCTCAACCCTTTTGAGCAGTTGTGGGAGCAGCTTGTCGCTATGTCTGTAAGAAGTACCCATCAAGCTAATCGAACTGTGGGAGGTCTTGCTTTTTGCTTTTTTCAGCAAGACAATGCAAGACAATGCCAAACCACATTGTTGTACATGTATTACAACAGCATGGCTCCATGGTAAAAGAGTCTAGGTGCTAAAATGCAGTCCCGACCTTCACCCACTAAAAACATTTGGCATTATGAAACAAAATGAAAAAAGAAGATCCGAAGTGTTGAGCAGTTGCAATCCTATGTCAAGCAAGAATGGGAAAACATTTTATGTTCAAAACTACAGCAATTGTTCTCCTCAATTCCCAAATGCTTACAGAGTATTATTAAAAGAAGAGATGATGCAACACAGTGGTAAACATGCCATTTTCCCAACTTTGTGAAATGTGTTGCTGGCATCAAATCATCAAATTCAAAATGGGCATGTATTTTCCCCCTTTGTACTATTTTCTTTTTCATTTTCTTTTTTTTTTTTTATTACATTTTAGGGGGAAATTATTTACATTACATTTACATTATTTTCTTTGAACGTTATATAGAAATGAAATTAACAAAAGCAACATTCTGACAGTATTCTGTAGATTTCAGGGAGTTTTGATATTGTACATTATGAGTACAGATATGCCTTGCTGAAGATGATGTTGTGCTAATTGCATCTCAAATGCATTTTGAAATGAGTAATTTTACCCCAAAATGAACTAGACAAAAGAGACAGCAATAACACACTAAATACATGACATTAAAGCATATCAAAATGTTACATCTTGGGGGAATGTCAATACAGATGAAAGTGAGGAAATACACATTATGAATTCATGTGCTGAAGGAACAGGCTGTCAGTAAGGTAAGGAAAGCACCAACCGTCATATGCAGCTGTGTGTGTTTTAAGCCCTAAGGGGTGTATCTGTTTGACTTTTCTAATTTCATTTCAGTCTCTTACTGGACTCTGTGGGGAATCAGGCAAATGATCAGTTTGAAACAATAGTGTTTCCTCAAGTCTCTGTTTACTAAAGTGTGTGGCATTTATGATTGCCATTGTTCACCTAGGTCTGTTATGGATGCAACAAGTTCAGCAACGGGATGTTGTACATTTCTTTTTATGCATCCTAGGACCTACAATGCATTCGAAAAACAGTGACACAAGTTTCTTTTTTGTCTCTGTATCACATTTGATTTTAAATGTGTCTATGACAATCGAGTTAAATTACACTAATTCAGTCTGTCAGTTTTCCAGCACACGGTACTCGTTTTGTTTTAATCACATTAAACCTCAGTTAATTGTCACGACTCCGGACTAGTCCGTGCTGGGGTTTGTGTTTTTCCTCGTTGTTTTTCCCATCTCGTAACACTCTGGACTCCGGAATGCCGTTCCCCACATAACCACCCAGCTACCTATTGTGCACACCTACCACCTGCACCGAGCTAGTTCTACCCTGGCTTTTCCCTCAGTCCACTGCCCGTTCAATGCCGCTCGTAATCGCATTTGTGCCCCTTGTCTGTACAAGGCACGTGCCTTTTTAACACAATAAATACGCTTTGTACAAGTGCCCTGCTTGTTTCAGCCCCTGCTTGTGTTTATCTTGTCGATACCTGAACTCCCGTTAGTTTTTCCACCCAGCCTGGCCTTCCCGACCGTCTTGTGTTGCGTTTCCTTGGACTGTTTGTTTTATTTACAACCTTTTTGTTCTCTATTACACACCGCATCCTGCATTTGGGACCACCTGTCTGACACCTGCCAGCCCCAAGCCTGACAGTTAGTCCTGGTTTTGCGTCCGCCCTTGAAACGTGACAGCCACCAAGTTTTTTTGTTTTTTTTAAACAACACCTGAGCAATTAACTTAATGGTAAAACAACATTTGGCAAGCATACAAAAGGGAGCTTTTTCCCATGGCTGAGCCAACAAGGAGAGACAATATTTTATTGTTGTGCCTTTAAGTACTTAATGATCTTGTTGCTCTGAATAATAACATCTGCTAAATTCCCACCTGGAAAACGAAAGCAACACATGCTGTTTTGGACTACAGATTAGCATTCAACACTTGTGCCCACTAAACTTGTTTTACTAAGCTCTGGACGCTGGGACTCAATTCCTCCCTTTGCAGTTGGATCCTGCACTTCCTGACAAGCAGACCCCAGGTGGTGAGAATGGGCAACCTCACTTCTTCTACACAGTCTCTGAACATCAAAGACCCACAGGGCTGCATGCTCAGTCCCCTAATTCAGAGAGAGTACTCACTCCTTGTTCATGTATGACCATGTGGCCACACAGCGGCAGAGCGGGGATCTTACCCCCATACACATTGATGGAGCTAAAGTGGAGAGTCTTCATGTGTTAAACAAAAATGACCTCACCTGGTCCAGGTGTACTTTCTGAGGAAACTCAAGAAGTTTGTCATGTCTGCAAGAACTCTCACCAACTTCTACTGGCGCACCATTGAGGGCATCCTCTCCAGCTGCATCACTGCCTGGTACAGCAGCTGCTCTGCTGCTGATTGCAAGGCCCAGGAAAAGGTGGGGAAGTCAGCAAACTGCATCATCGGTTGCCATCTCCCCTCCGTGCAAGGCATCTACCACACCAGATGTCTTAGGAAAGCATGGAGCACCATAAAAGACTACAGCCAACCAGGCTATGGTCTGTTCACAATGCTGCCGTCTGGTAGGCGTTACCGGAGCATCAGGACACGCACTTCCAGACTCACAGCTTTCCCCCAGGCTATAAGACTTCTCAATCAGCAACATCTATAAACATTGCAATGCTCTGATGAGGTTGTATGATGTTCTATGCACATTCATTGCCCAATTGCTTTTTGTCCCTTCTTAATTCGTTATTACGGACATGCCTCATCACGACAACTTCACAACAAGAGAATCAAAAGTAAAAATGTGTTCTCCTCGGCACATCATGCGACATGAAAAGGCAGCTCTGTTTGACATTCACCTTCCCGGGTGGCGCTGGGCCAATTTGCGCCTGGGCCAGTTTAATTATTATTTTTAACAACACTTGGTCATTTCACCAGATGGCCACAATAAATTCTACTGCAACATTAATTGCTTTTCTTTGGCTAGATTTACCAACTGTCTACAACAGGGGTCTCAAACCGGTTCCACGGAGGGCCGAGTGTCTGCAGGTTTTCACTCTCACCTTGTACTTGATTGATTAATTATGTCACTGATTGGTTAGGTCTACCCTCATCTGGTTATTTATGTCTGAACCTGGAACCAATTTACAGGAACAAACTAAAACCTTCAGACACTCGGCCCTCCGAGGAACCGGTTTGAGACCCCTGGTCTACAATGTTCATGCAGAATTTAATAATATCAGTAGACACAGTTATGTACAGTATAGATGAATAGAGGAAACAAAGCAACTTGTGTAGTACATTCAAAAAGTATTCAGACTACTTTTTCCAGATTTTGGTGTACAACATGTTATTGATCATATAGATGTATTCCCTGTCACCCTACACCCTATAATGACACAGTGAGCACATGTAATTGAGTCTTTAAGAAAGCTTTTCAAACCTGTGTGTGGGCAGTTTCTCACATTTTCCCTTGCAAATCCTCTCAAACAGATTGGATGGGAAGCATTGGTGAACTGCAATCTTTCTGTCTCGCCACAGCTTTTAAATTGGGATCAAGTCCAGGCTTTGGCAGGGCATTCAAAGCTACTCCAGTGTTGTCTTTGCTGTGTGTTTCTATGGAGTGCAATAGAGATGGTTGTTTTGGCATGTTCTCCAACGTCTGCATTTTCAAAATGTCATTGTTCCAGGTGGGCAGCCATTGAAGGTTGTAAACTTTTCAACGGTAACAGGGAATGAGGGCTTCCCATCGCACCAACTTTTGGCCAAAATGTTTTTATAAAAACCCGGCAAAATTGTCCATAAGAAAATTAATCCAAAGTTTACAAAATGTCCAAACTGCTTACAAAGTCATTATAATGAACGTTGGTGAGGTGTACCCTAACTGGGCAAAACATGTTTCAAAGAGTGATTCACAGTGTAACCTGCGGAGATGGAACTCCTAAAGCATTCTTAATATTGTGTTTTAGTTGCCAGGTTATGTCCAGCACAAGCTGTCTTATTGAAACATATTGTGCACAAAAAGGTACATCATCTCCTGTTGTATGCTTTTCATTACATTGTTGAATCAATTCTCTTAAAACTCTCAAAACACACAGGGTTAACCAAAAAACTCTGAGCTCTGGTTTTTAGTTGTCAAAATGACAATTTCCCCAGTCTTATGTGAGAATAATTAGGTGTTTTAGGTGTTTTTCTTTGTTCAAACTTTATTTAGCATTAAAGACGTTGAAAATAGTGTTCTCTCTGATTGAGATGCTCAATGATGGAAGGTTTTATTTGCACCTTGACAAAAGCAACTAAACACGTACTTTACGCGAGTAAAATAAACATGTGCATTGCACGGGTGAGACAAGTTCTCCAAGGAAGCATAACGCAGCGCAGTGCGTGAAACAAGCAACAGATGACAATAACAAACACAGAGACAAGACACACGAGGGCTAATATACCTAGTCAATAGGAATCAGCTGGAAGGAATTAGGGAGGGATGCATTCACAGGACATTGGAAACAGGACAAACATGAACGATGGTGACTAAAAGGCCGGCAACGTCGAACGCCGGGGGGCTACGCAAACGGAGGAGGGCCCGCCGCTAGGTGGAGACGTGACACTGATAAAACATGAAACATCATAAGAACCTATTTGTCTACTACATATGAACATCTTGGCTAACAATTGAAAACAATTTCATATAATAACATATTCATTAGCTTAGTAGTGGCTGGTACATATCTCAATTGTTTGGGAAAATATGTTTAAAAAGTCACAATCCTGTGTATTTTCTTCTTAATTTGTGGCTAAACAGTTAAATAAAAACCAACATAATGTGTCTTACTTAGGTGTTGAGCAGCCATGAACTGTGTATCATATGCAGTATTATCACTCAGTGTTTAGTGTTTTCATTTTTTCTAGTGGCACTTTGTTGTTATCTTGATAATATCCTTTTTAGGCATTCTGGGCATTGTCTTTTACTGTCATCAAAGGCAAGACTAGAAATAATCAGACGTAGCAATCTTTTTACTTCCACATTACCCAGATGTAAGTGCAATTGAAACCATACAGGGGCAGATATCCTTTTTACACCAACGGGTAGTTTTCCAGGGAAAAGGGCTGTTTGGCAATAATATGGGGTTCCAGATATAATTCTCCTGCAGGGTTGGGATCCTTGGCAGTAGTTGTTTTTCACAGGTAGGTTTGTTATCAATAGCAGAAGGTTGAAGTTCCCTATGGGCTTATCTGAAAGATCCAACTTGTCGGTTTAGAGCATAATCATGGTCATTTTAATGTTCCTACATGAGCTATTTGAACAGGGCCATTTATTCTCATTAAACCACCATGCTGATGGATATAGCTTCACTAAGCACATTGTTGATTTTTTTCTGTACTGAATTTGGCGTTAGCAATTCAAAAGTACCACTTCACAGTGAACTCAGTACAGGATCTTAGCTGTAGCTGTTTTCCTCTGATGAACAATTTGCGTGCATCACTTATATACACAGGGAGCACTGTTTAAGCAGCAGCTATTCCACGCTATTTAAATGGCTGACTGCAGCGGATATTTGTGCAGAAGAGAGTTTGGCATAACCTCACTCATCTGTTAGGTTTTATTGCCTTGATGTCACAGCGTCCAACCTAGGTTATGATGCTGGGAGGTGAGGGGATGAATAGGTAGCATGTGTATTTCACATCACTCTAGGGGACAGCAGGCCTTATTGCAAGTTAAACTCGTTAGGGTTCAATGTCCCCAATACCAGCTTGGATAGTGGTTTTACGTCTCCATAGTGTATCGTATTATGGCTTTAATAAATGTACCCTGAAGGAGGGAATAAGGTCCGATACCCTGTTGGTCCAAATATAAATCCTTATAAAGTGAATGAGGACCGAGCTTTTAAAGGTCGAGCTCTTGACAGACTTAAGGCCTCATTTGCCCGATTGTTGATTGTGTTTTTAGTGTCCAGTCCGTTCCTTTATGGAGCTGTAATTACAGTGGTAACAATACTATTTATTCAAACGGGTCGATTACATTTACAAAAAAGTGTATTGGGTGTTGCAGAACTACAGCAAATTGCGTATACATCACATTGTTGTGTTCTTCTTTTACTCAGGGTCCTTATCAATTAGCAGATTATGGTTTGACCATCTGATAGTATTTTGTGAAATATATGCAACAATTCACAAAGTGTACTTTATCTTGCCTCCATGGCAGTGCAGAAATTGACATACTTCCTTTGTCTATGTGCACAGTACCCACATGTGAACATAGACAAACTACTGTCAAATACTATTGAATATCATTTTGAACAAAGTCCCATTTTCTATTGAATTAAACCTATAGTGAAGTAAATGGCCTGGTTTCCATTTGATGGATGCATGTAGCATATCTCTAAGAACGTAACCATAAATAGACACAACCAGCAGTGTCATCAGTCTTTTGCTGACACACTGGTGGTAGAATTTACTCACATTAGTAAAACATGAGATGCACAGTAAATATAGGCTTGACTTGAACTGCCTCACACCCACTCACCTATCACATAGTTGAGCTCTCTGCAGAGAAACATTAAATATTTCTGTGCCAAACTAAATGGGACATAATAGAAGCTCCTCTTATGTAAAATAAAACAGTGTGGTTAATGGTGACGGATATGATACAACATAACATCCAGCCAAGTAATCGGAATCCATGTCTCTGCATCAACATTTGTATCCATGGAAAGCTTTTGACAGTACTTTTATGTTTTAGTAGTATTGCATTGACAGGGTTTTTAGATTTCTCTTACGTAATAACTTTTGTCAGTAAATCAAATCACAAGCAGTTTTTGTCATGCAATATTATGCACTAGTAGGAAAACTAACATTCAATCACTAGTATGAAATGTAACTGTTTTTGTCTTCTCCACTTATCTACCTCTTCTATCTATGTAGCTTCCATCTATGTCTCTATTTTTCTTTCTAGTCTGCCTCACAGAACAGGATTTGTAATGATAGACAGGGACAGGATTTTTTGGTTTGGCTTTGCACTCCAGCACTGAACTGATCTGCATTTTTCTCTTCGGTCTAAAATACCTTTTTCCAGAACTCTGCTGTGTCTTTTTGGTATTTAGGCCATCCTTGCAATTCAGCTTAGAGAATGGAAATGACCTTCACGAGTTCCTGATCTGTCAGAGTTCTTTGTTGTTTTGTTCTTCATTATTGGTATGGCATTGTTTCTAGGGGTGTGCCGAGTACTCTGAGGTAAATGAGTATTCTCACAGGTACACTATAAGGCCAAAAGTCAGCCACACCCATTGCTCACAGGTGCATAAAATCCAGCACATAGCAATTAAATCTCCATAGACCAACTTTGGCTAGTATCATGGCAATTTTCTATGTCTAGGATTATAATTTAGACTGGTAATAAAGAAAACGTCTTTAGCAGAATTAACAGTTTATTATAGATTCACTTGCAAGGAGAGTCTGGTTCCCCATCACCCAGAGTGACATGGAAGCATCTCAGCCAATTCCAAAGTTTAATACATTCTTATACACTCAGGTTATTTGCATATCCATTTGGTATAACTCAGTCTAGGGGTGCCCTACTAGATCTACCCAAGTGAACTGTATATAATAAAAGCATCTAGGGGCACCAACAGCCCAGAGTAGCCTGTATTTTAAGGCATTTCTATGAAATTAATAAAACATTTCAGCTAACACACATGAGATTTATTTGACAAATATTCCCCCAACCTCCCTTCCTCCAAAATGGCTCTCCACTTCCAAACTCCTATTTAACCCTAAAGTGCTTAACATTAATTTACCTCACATCTAATTTTACTTTGTTTGTCAACTTGACAGTTACATTAATTAGGCTAATTCATGTATGTTAAAGTTTTACTAATTCCCGTTGTTTGTGGTTCTCTTTAGCAGAACTTGGCAAATCAGCCTAAATCAACTATTACTGTAAATGCTTTACCAGTGTGCAGTCTTTTTACAGAGGTAGTAATTCGGGTAGTGCTCAGAAGAGACGCAAATTGCGTATACTTCTATAAATACCAAACCGTTTGTGGAATGGTTTGGTATACAATTTTCCATCATTAAGTCCTGAACTGTGTGTAGTGGCATATTGCACTTTGCTTCAAGACGAAAAGCTTTTACTCTGATGGATGGAGGTGGAAATGTACGTTACACTCTGCGGTTCAGATTAACCCATATGGTTCGATTATGTTCAGATCTGGTTATTCTAGAGGCATTTGATGTAATCTCAGTGTTCCTAAAACCCAGGTCATGAGGGGCAAGGTTTTGTACCCTAGGGGGGTCCTTTATAAGTGACTCTGATTTCTTGGCTTTCTTTTTGGTTCTGGCCATGTTTCTTTTTTCCATTGCTTATTTTATGCGGCTTTATGTTTTGGCCATTCATACAAGCGGTTTCCAAATGGCAGCCGTGCCATAAATCCCAATCTACGGCATACATTTTTTGTTGAGCTTGGGTCCTGTTCTCTTTGACACATTGAATAATTCTGCATTTTCTGTAAATAATACACCTGCAGTTTGAGCACCAATCATACACCTGCAGTTAGTTATTTTGTCCAGCTATTGAACTGAATGTAGGGTTTGGCAAAAGAAATGTATACATGGTTCTAACTAGAACCAACATTCATAGTCTCTGACTAGAAAACTGTATAATGGGTGCTACCAAGAACACTTCAAAGGTTGTAAATAGAATAGTCTACGGAGTGTTCTTTCTAGACCCCTCTTCGTAGGCTGCTTTTTAAGGGTTCTCCTTAAAAACCTATTAATCTATTGAGAGTTTTTTCTTAAACCGTCTGGCCATAACAATTTGTCAAATTCGTTCAGGTCCAAAGACAATAATGTACTTGGACAGCTCATTTGGAAATTTAACTTGGCAATCTCAGGATAAGCTATACCCATGGAGTTGTCAGAATAGTTTTCTAAATCTAAGTAAACAGACACCCTTTCAGAAAACAGTGGGTGTCTGTCACTGGTCTGCAAGGACTTACTAGGTATAGGAACAGTTGGCACCTGAGAAACTGCACAAATAACACCAGTGGTGTTACATATCACCAAAAACAAAAGAAAACACGTTCTGAAAATACACAATTGCCAGTTATTTGGATTATTAAACAACTATGATTATATGAATTTAAGACAACTTTGAATGTTTACTTTTACCAAACAGAACATGAAGAGTCTCTAAATAAATGAAAGCCACAGCAGGATGGGTACACCTAAAATTAGCAGTGATAAATTACAATTTTGTTCATGTCAACCAAAACAAACAAATGCACTCAGAGTGCCCACTTTGCATACCCTGGCAGAAATTGTGGCATTGATTTTCACTGTGAAGCATGGTGGTGGCTCGCTGATGTGTTGGGGGTGTGTGAGCGCTAAAGGCACAGGAATCTTGTCAAAATTTATGGCAAGATGAATGCCACATGTTATCAGAAAATATTGCACGAAAGCTACGCATGGGATGGTCTTGGACTTTCCAGCACGACAATAACTCTGAGCACAAGGCCAAGTTGACCCCTTAAGTGGTTAGAGCAGAAAAAGGTGAAGGTTCTGGGGTGGCCATTACAGTCTCCTGACCTTAATGTTATCAAGCCACTCAAACACTTTGCATGACCCGGAGGCATTTTGCCACAACAAATGGGCAGCTATGCCATCTGCAAGAATTTGGGGTCTCATAGACAACTATTACAAAAGACTACATGCTGTCATTGACTCTAAAGGGGGCAATACACAGTATTAAGAACGAAAGGTATGCAGAACAGGGGTTATTTAATTTTTTTCTTTGTTGCCATGTTTTGTTTTATGATTGTGCCATTCCGATATGACCTACATATGCTGTCAATTAATTTCTGGGCCACATCCTGACTGATGGCAGCCCATTCTTGCATAATCAATGCTTGGAGTTTGTCAGAATTTTTGTCCACCTACATCTAGAGGATTGACCACAAGTTCTCAATGAAATTGAGGTATATGGAGTTTCCTGGCCATTGACGCAAAATATTGATGTTTGGTTCCTCTTGCCGCTTAGTTATCACTTCTGCCTTGTGGCAAGGTGCTCCATCGTGCTGGAAAAGGCATTGTTTGTCACCAAACTTCTTGGATGGTTGGGAGAAGTAGTTGCTCTCTGAGGATGTGTAGGTACCATTCTTTATTCATGGCTGTGTATCCGGAAAGGGGATTCATCAGAGAAAATGACTTTTCCTCATTCCTCAGCAGTCCAATCCCTGTACCTTTTGCAGAATATCAGTCTGTCCCTGATGTTTTTCCTGGAGAGGAGTGCTGTTTTTGCTGCCCTTTCTTGATACCAGGCCATCCTCCAAAATCTTCTCCCGTGTGTGGAGATGCACTCACACCTGCCTCCTGCCATTCCTGAGCAAGCACAGCACGGTTCCCGTGGCTGAGTCAATTTTAGGCGATGGTCCTGACGCTTGCTGGACTTTCTTCGGCGCCTTTCTTTGGCGCCTTCTTCACAACCATTGAATCCCTTTCCTTGAAGTTCTTGATGATCTGATGAATGGGAGATTTAGGTGCAAACTTACTATTAGCTATATCCTTACCTGTAAAGTCCTTTTAGTGCAAAGCAATTATGACTGCACATGTTTCCTTGCAGGTAACACTGGTTACCAGAAGAAGAACAATGATTCCAGTCTGGTATTCTAACTCAATCAGCAAGACAGCGTGATCTCCAGCGTGTTACCAAGGATCGTGACATGATTTCAGCTGTTTTTTTTATTTGGCAGGGCTAAAATGCAGTGGACATTTGTAGGGGGGATTAAGAGAATTTTTATGGCAATGGGGGAATTTGCAATCAATAGCCAATCTTCATGGCGTTCTGGAGTATACGCAAATTGCCATCATAAAAAGTGAGTCAGCTGAAAATGTACATTTGTGTAATTCTCAAAACGTTTGGCCCAACTGTACTTCTATTTCAAACTATGAATACAAATAAATAAATATATAAAAAATCTGTACTCCTTTAGTATTATCTGTAGGCTGTTAAATTCTGGATAGTAAAACTCTGCTCCATCAACACACAAGTCCCCATTTTTTGAATTCATATTTCAGGATGGGCATCTACTTCTATTACTTGTTCACTTTGTCTGGTTCCTTCCAATATGTGCTCTTCCTCAGAATGTAACCTGCTTGACATCTCAATAATCCCTAATTTGTCTTCCTTTATTGTAATGGAACTCGACTAGACTAGAGGGTGATTTCCCGCATTGCAGGAATTTCCATCCGACAACTTTTCCACCAAAATATTCTGTTAACAAACACTTGCAGCTTGACCAAATTGTGTACAGTCATGTTACTGGTTTAACTTGTGCTCAAATGCCACTCCGCATATCAAATATACCCCAAATTGAAATTGGTCAAGACACCCACTTCATGCCGTTCACTAAAATGTAAATGCATCAGTTACTCAAGATATGTGGGCCTTAATCCATGAAACGTATGTATACAATGTACATAAATCATTACACAAAGTTCACTTTGAGTTACAGCAATCTTTCGATTTGGGCAACTGGTGTGTTCAGCAGAGCTGTTTTTGCACATAACATGATTAATTATTCTAGTGGTAAATCCGAAATGGACCACTTCCAAACTTCACTCCATCCTCACCCCTCGATTTGCAGGGTCCTATATAAAAAATGTAATATGTTCCAAAAGCAATATTCATTTGTAGAGTATGTTTATGAAAATTAGAATTGCATACTTGTTTTTATCAAGAAATGTAGTCTGGACCTTGAACTGCCATATGGTGGACCATGAAGTCACGGCTGTGTCCAGAGATTGACATGATTATTAAATCGCAAGCCACTTTCTGAATTTGGTCAGAAACACATGACCATGGGGGCACTCCAAGAAAGTTTGTTGTGGATGGGGTTTGGTTTGAGAAAAACTGTAGATGTTGGAGAGGCATGTTTGCTCCTAAACTGAAGGTTGGGGTTAATTTCCCTCCTACTAAGTACTCAATTGCAGGGCAGATCTTCCAGCTGTGAGGAGCGGTTCAAAGGATGAATGTGACAGCAATTGATTTTAATTTAACAGTTGCAGTACATTAGCCCTATCCATTTAAGCCATTTGTGTTCCCCTTGGAACTTTGGCAAATCTTTATCTGCTGGGAGACGTGATAGGTTTCTTAAGCAAAAGTCAGGGGGTTCATTTACACTGGTGAAAACAGTAAAATTATAATTCATTACTTAAAAATCATACAATGTGATTTTCTGGATTTTTGGGTTCCGTCTCTCACAGTTGAAGTGTACCTATGATAAAAATTACAGACCTCTACATGCTTTGTAAGTAGGAAAACCTGCAAAATCGGCAGTGTATCAAATACTTGTTCTCCCCACTATAGCTGTTGTATTATCTAGCTTCTGTGCAATTTAGCTACCTAGTAAACATTAGCTAATATTTGAATCTTTGAAACTTAATCTAGCTAGCCATGTATTTTACACATTCTAACACTATTGTTGGTATGTAAAAACAATGTACCAGTAATATGTAAAGTTCATATTGTTTTTACAAAGAAAGCAGAATCCTCTGTTTATATGATCATGTTTCATAATCTTACCATCATGTTGATATTTAGGTGTTTTTGCTTTCTGTGATTGTTCTGCACAATTCTTAACAACAGGGTGCACATACATGTAGCAGGAACATGTTGGCTGTAAAAAATACAAATAAAAAAGTGGAACGGGGTGAGGCTTGACTACTGCATGGATGATCCTTGAACATGGTAGAGTTGAGGCACAGGGGAGTTTGTCTTGCACACCCGTGGCCAAAAGTTTTGAGAGTGACAAAAATATGAATTTCATAAAGTCTGCTGCCTCAGTTTTTATGATAGCAATTTGCATATTGCCAAATGTCATGAAGAGTGATCAGATAAATTGCAGTTAATTGCAAAGTACCTTTTTGCCATAAAAACGTAATCCCCCCAAAAAACTGTCCACTGCAGTTCAGCTATGCCACAAGGACCAGCTGACATTATGTCAGTGAGTACAAATAACACACTGCAAGCTTAAAAAGGAGGGTGGGGCTTGAAACCATTTTTCTTCCTCTGTTAACCATGGTAACCTGCAAGGAAACACGTGCAGTCATCATTGCTTTATACAAAAGGCGCTTTACAGGCAAGGATATAGCTGTTAGTAAGATTGCACCTAAATCTACCATTTATCGGATCATCAAGAACTTTAAGAAGAGAGGTTCAATTGTTGTGAAGAAGGCTTCAGGTGCCCAAGAAAGTCCAGCATGCACAGAAGGGCTGGAAGGATGCAACCTATCTGCTGAAAAAACATAATGGACAGACAGATTTTTTGCAAAAGGTAGGACTGCTGAAGACTGGGGTAAAGTTGTTTTCTCTGATGAATCCCATTTCTGATTGTTTTGGGCATCCGGAAAAAACACTTGTCTGTGTAAGAAAATTGAGCGCTACCACCAGTCCTGTGTCATGCCAACTGTAAAGCATCCTGAGAACATTCATGTGTGGGGTTTCTTCTCAGCCAGGGGAGTGGGATCACTCACAATTATGCCTAAGAACACAGCCACACATGAAGAATGGTACCAAAACATCCTTCTGAGAGCAACTTCTCCCAACCATCTAAGAACAGTTTGGTGACAGAGAATGCCTTTTCAACATGACGGAGCACCTTGCCATAAGTGATAACTAAGTGGCTCGAGGAACAAAACATCTGCATTTTGGGTCCATGGCCAGGAAACTCCCCAAACCTTAATCCATTGAGGCGGATGGACAAACAAAACCCCACAAACTCTGACAAACTCCAAGCATTTATTATGCCAGAATGGGCTGCCATCAGTCAGGATGTGGCCCAGAATTTAATTGACAGCATACTAAGGCGATTGCAGATGCTTGAAGAAGAAGGGTCAACACTGCAAATAATGACTCTTTGCATGTACATGGTGTAATTGTCAATTATAGCCTTTACACCTATGACATGCTTATAATTACACTCAAGTATACCATAGAAAGATCTGACAAATGATCTAATAACACTATATAACACTATTAGATCATTTGATCATTAGATCACAATAGCAGCAAACTTTGTGTAAACCAAGACTTTCTCAAAACTTTTGCCCATGCTTGTACAGAGTTGATGCCTTAGTAAGGGAGATTTCTGGATTAGGGGTGACATTTGACAAGTCCAGGGTTGATACCTGGCCAAGAGAGGGGTGAGAATTGGGAAGGAGGGGAGATAATTGACAAGGGGAGAGGTGATGATTGTGGAAGAGGTATACACCTTACTAAGGGAGGGGTGACGAGTAAGGAGGAGTTTTGACACTTGGTAACCTGGAAAGTGTAGTGGTGATTCCTGATTAGGTCAGGGGTGAGAAGTGAGGTGAAGGGGTGATGCTTGACAAGTGTAGGGGAAAAGACTGAGGAGTAGCCATGGAGTTCCTAAAACTGGCAGGTGAAAACATTTGGACACCCCATGAAATATTAGCTGGTTTTGACCCTTTTGGCTAAATTATCCAAAAAAATACATTTTCTATAACTGTCTACCAGTCTCTGAAATCGACTGGGAGAATGTTTTTCCTACTCCTACACGCAGAGTCTTTCCAGCTGTGTGATGTTTGAGGGGTTTCTTGCATGCACAGCCCTTTTCAAATCCCCCCACAGCATCTCACTCATTCTGTACATTAGCACTGTAAACACTCCAAGATGAAAAGAGCAGCTGTGTAGATGTGGCAGTCTCTACCTTTATTTCTGAGTGCGTGTTGAGTGCAAGTAATGGACTGAAACAGTCATACCACCCACCTGCACGGTTATATAAAGTAATGAAGTAAAAACACATTGAATGAATCGTTGTCGTGTTTTTGGTATCTGTCATACATTCATACTATTTGTATTATCATACTTTTGAAATCTTTTCATGGGAGATGTGATTAGGGTTAGAGTTTGACTGCTGTCTGGGTTGATTATTGAGGCATTTAAAATATTTAAAATTTTAGTATGTATATTATTTCAACTAAAGAGTATTTAGATTATGTAAATGTTATTTCAGTTGAACTGTCTTTTACCTATGTAATTTCTGTTCAAGTATTGGTATTTTTGTGTTGCAACTCCCTATTTTGTAATTATTAGCTCAAGTTTACTACTTTACCAATGATATGGCCAATGTCATCTGGAGCATTAACTTACATAGAGAAATGGCCTTACATTCGAGCACTCTGAAAATATCTGTCTCAGTTGTAGCATACTCTCTGAAGAGCAAAGTTATTATAATAACTTTAATTGTAGCCATATTTGGGCTCCTGGTGAGGTCATGCTTTGTTAATGTCAGCTCCTTCATCATTCTATCATTACCGGAGAAATCGGACAAGCACTTTCAGAATAACTAACAGTTTTCCCGCCACGCTAGATTCTGACTGCATAGTAACACTTATTGAGTCAACTGTTTGTGATTCTCAATAAACAACATTGATTCATGATCATATTGATCAGAAGAACACTTGAAATGCTCTGAAAACGTTCTATGCACATTCAGTGTTCATTAGCATAATTTATATTCCAAATATTTATTATTTCTTTCACACTGTCCATATGCCCCTTTATTACACTTTTTGGAATTGCTGATTACATTGTTATGTATATATTTTTTTTTTTTATTGCTTTATATTTTAATTAATGCTACTGCCTAGATGTAGTGTGCCATGTCATACGAATTTCACTGCTCAGAACGACACAGTTTTTTTTTGCATTTGACAATAAAAATAAATTTAGAGCCCTTCAACCCATTATGTTAACTGAAGTCTCAGATGGCACCTAAGCTAAAACCACCTTGATTTGTGAAGTATCTGTAAGTGAGTCATTCTCCAAGAATCAGGTTTTGCTGGTTTGTGTTTGGTATGATTTTCATACATGGCAGGAGTTTCAGGATGGATTTAAACTGACCCATAAGTCTCAGCCAGCAGCTAACACATTTGTAACAACTCTTAAGAAGTTGTTCACTATTTCTCCAAGAATCCAGTTTTGCTTGTTGCAGGTATGTTTGTAGACGCAGCAGGAGAAGCGCTAAATGAACCGCATCTCAAGCAAATGTTTGCTGCATCTATTTGTGTACTTGCATCATTAATTTATGTTGATCTGAGCCTGACAAGCATGAAAAACACATTTACATTTCATTGAGTTCAGTACTGGAGAAAAATATAAATGCAACATTCAAACATAAAAAAGATTGTTGTCTGATGTTTAATGTCTCAACCCAGCACAGTCTCCTAAAAATGAATGGGCATCTATACATAACAGTATAGATTGTCAATTATGTGTCATCATATCTAATTTATATATGTAGCGTCCGTCTGTGTTGTTGACATGGACTCCCAAATGCGGGTTTACGCGGAGGGAAAACTGCTAATATTCCAGTGGGATTTAGGTTAGGACTAAGGTTAGACAAATTCATTATGTTGTAGATACAAGATTACATCTCTTGTGATTCGAATAAGGCATTAGGGTACAAGTTGGGGGCATTTAAGCCAGACCACTGGCCACCATCCATGACTCTCTAGCTAATACTTTAAAGCTACATGCATGTACCGCCGTGGCCAAAAGTTTTGAGAATTACACAAATATACATTTTTACAAAAACTGCCTCTGGTAGCAATTCTGGCAATTTGCATATACATCAGAATGTCATGAAGAGAGATCAAATGAATTGCAATTAAATGCAAAGTCCCTCCTTGCCATGAAAATGAACTTAATCCCCCCCAAAACATTTCCACTGCATTTCCATTGCTGAGAACTAGGGAAAAGTCATTTTCTCTGATGAATTGCCTTTCCGATTGTTTGGGGCATCGGGAAAAACACTTGTCCGGGGAAGAAAATTTAGCACTACCATTAGTCCTGTGTCATGCCAACAGTAAAGCATCCTGAGACCATTCATGTGTTATAGGTTGCTTCTCAGCCAATCCTCCGAGAGCAATTTCTCACAACCATCCAAGACGTTTGGTGACAAACAATGCTTTTTCTAGCATGATGGCCATAAGGCAAAGCACCTTGCCATAAGGCAAAGTGATAACTAAGTGGCTTGGGGAACCAAATATCGAAATGGTATGTCAGGAAAATCCCCAGACCTAAGTCCCATTGAGAACTTGTGGCCATTCCTCCAGATGTTGGACAAACAAAACCCCACAAATTCTGGCAAACTCCAAGCATTGATTATGCAAGAATGGGCTGCCATTAGTCAGGATGTGGCCCAGAAGTTAATTGACAGCATGCCAGGGCAAATTGCAGAGGTCTTGAAGAAGAAGTGTCAACCCTGCAAAAATTTACTCTTTGCATGTGCTTAATGTTATTGTCAATAATAATGTTTCACACTGAAATGCTTATAATTATACTTCAGTATACGATAGTAACATCTGACAAATTATCTAATAACACTTTGTGTAAACCAATACTTGTGACAGTCTTAAAACCTTTGCCATGGCTGTACTAATGCTCCTTGAATTTAAACTTAACGTCAAAACGAGCACAAATGCAAAACAGTGAACTGAACTATCATTGTACCATACTCATATACAATATTTGTTTCTACTGTAACCCATTTTGTTACTCTGGATTGAAAAACATAACATAACAATCAGCCTACCTTTATCAGCCTACCGTACACAGTTAGACTTTCAGACGGAATTACTGAACGTTTTTGTTTTGGTTTGGTGAGCCATAGTTTTTTTGTTTATGAATACTTTTTACAGATACTACTGCGTAGATGACTCATGCCATCTCAAGATTGTAATTTTTCAGAACGACACTGTTTTTTAGGGAATTTGACAATAAAAGACTTTGACTTGAAATAAGAAAATACAGTCTGTGCTAGAAGTGCAACAACTAAGAGTAGAGTTGCATGAAGTTGTCTGCAGTATGGGAAATCTTTTCATTGAAGAAATAAAATAAAAATGTTGCAGCAAAATGTGTAAAGCTAACTCACATTGCACAGGAGCATGACCCATGAGCACCTAAAGGGAAGACACATTGATGTCATTACAAAAGAGTTAATTGCATCAGTTGTGTTTTTAAGTGTGAAATCCTGAGTTGTGTATTAATTAGCCTCCACACCAATATTCTGGTGGTCTTCTTGAGTTTGTTTACAGCCAAGCTGCACCCTTTAGCTAAGAAGTCATGATGTGTAATTAATGGATCATGCCTTTACTGTCAAAGTTGATGAAACACATTTTCCTATTAATTAATTCGTTTTTATACACATCTGGTTGACCATTAAAATGTTTGCAAACAAGTAAATGGTGTGTTCACAATCTCAAATGTATCCAGGAAATGTATTTTTATCGGTTGCAATAATTATGTCAAGTTTTTGCTTATAAACTCATGCAAATGAAATAAATTGCTCATTTTTAGCAAAATGTCTGGAGAGGACTTGGAACACTTTGTACCTATTAAGCCCTGTCCAGACATTTCACACATTGTATAAATTATCTTTAGTTGACCGATTAATTTACCCTAATCAATCTTCACAAAGCAATGGTGCCAGGTTGGTTTAACACAGGCAACCAAGACATTTTCTCAAACTCAATTTGTTATGAATCAATATTAAATTCAAACATATCTGTAGGTCTCAATTCAATTTAAAGTTATTCACCGAATTGCAAGAGACATATCCTTCAACCGATTTCACATCTCAGAGGAGCAAAAGCAGCTTGGGTGAAAATAGGGTCTCCACTGTCCACTTACCTGGCCCTACCCATGGCTAATTTGGGGATGGCTTGGGGCTTCCTGGCTTGTGGAGCAGTAGGTCATCCGTCATTGTTACCTGGCTGGGTCATTAGCATGTCAGGCTAACCTTGAGCTTATCCTTTCAATCGTCCTACAAATTTGGATTTGATTCATCCTTATCTCACAGGAAAAAAGTTTCAGTACTGTCAAGATGACAGGAAAGGATGCCTGAGGGAAAATA
The DNA here is from genome assembly GCA_016801125.1 of Novumbra hubbsi. Classification (NCBI taxonomy): domain Eukaryota; kingdom Metazoa; phylum Chordata; class Actinopteri; order Esociformes; family Umbridae; genus Novumbra; species Novumbra hubbsi. Next base: position 87,697 of record JACXGK010000015.1, read on the forward strand.
GGATGCATGATTTGCATAGGAAATAATGCTCCCATATCAGGGAACTCCGCCTTTGAGGCATACATTATCTTCTCCTCTGATTTGAACATAAGTAGTAGCAGGCTGTGGCCATAAAAGTGAAGTTACTGTTTGTTATCGCTAAACAGTATTTTCACAGTTTTTTTGCCTTCCATTTTGTTGTATTCTTACTTGCCTATTGAAACTTTTTCTTCTCTTTCTTTCTCTTTTTGTTCATCCTCCAGGTCGGTGATGCAATGGCTGAACAGAGTCCAGTCCTTCCTGTATTGCAATGAGAATGGTTTCTGGGGGACCTTTCTGGAAAGCCAGAGGACCTGTGTGTGCCATACCGGTGTCACCCTATGTCAGCGACCCATCCCATGTATCATCGGGGGCAACAACAGCTGCGCCATGTGTAGCTTGGCCAACATCTCACAGTGTGGCTCTTGCAACAAGGGCTACAAGCTGTACAGAGGCCGCTGTGAGCCCCAGAACGTGGATTCGGAGCGTAGCGAGCAGTTCATCAGCTTTGAGACCGACCTAGACTTCCAGGACCTGGAGCTCAAGTACTTGCTCCAGAAGATGGACTCGCGGCTCTACATTCATACCACCTTCATAAGTAATGAAATCCGCCTGGAGACTTTCTTTGACCCACGGTGGCGAAAACGCATGTCCCTGACTCTAAAGAGCAACAAGAACAGAATGGACTACCTGCATATGATCATCGGGCTCTCCATGAAGATCTGCCAGATGCGAAACAGCAGCATTGACCCAATGTTCTTTGTCTACGTGAACCCGTTCAGTGGCAGCCATTCTGAAGGCTGGAGCATGCCCTTCGGCGAGCACAGCTATCCACGCTGGGAGAAGACAAGACTGGGAAACTCCCAGTGCTTTAACTGGACCCTGCTGCTAGGCAACCGATGGAAGACCTTCTTTGAGACGGTGCACATCTACCTACGGAGTCGCACCAAGGTGCCGACCGGGCTGCGCAACGACACAGGCCAGGGTCCCGTGGACCTATCGGACCCCAACAAGCGGCAGATCTACATAAAGATCTCTGATATCCAGGTGTTTGGTTACAGTCTACGCTTCAATGCAGACTTGCTCCGCAGTGCTGTGCAACAAGTGAACCAGTCCTACACCCAGGGGACCCAGTTTTACTCCTCTTCATCCGTCATGCTATTGCTGCTCGATATTAGGGAGCGGATTAACCGCTTGGCCCCTCCAGTGGCACCGGGGAAACCCCAGCTGGACCTATTTTCGTGTATGCTAAAGCACAGGCTCAAGCTGAACAACAGCGAGATGATCCGGATCAACCACGCCTTGGACATGTACAACACAGAAATACTGAAACAATCAGATCACCTGACTACCAAACTCTGCTGAGATACAGTAAACAAACAAATGAAAAGAAAAGCAAAGAGAAACGAACAACTGTTTGGGGGATATTTCTTTTGGACATTTTGTTTATTTTTGGATCTTTCTGTTCTGCCTTTTGATGTATTATTAACAACTTTGTAATTGTAATTGTTAACAGACTCTCAAAAAGGCAGTGATGAATCATTTTAGTTGGTTTATTGAAGATGAACGAAAACCACTTTAAAAGACTGTACCATATTTGTCCTAGCATGTCCATCATTTCCTAAAAGAGCATAAAGAGAGAAAAAGAAAATGACAAATCCATCTTTTGGTGATGAAGAGGCCTTTATTTTACTCTGAGGGAACAAAGGTTATATCTGAAACTGCCATTCTTTACAGAGTACAACTTTTTTAAAGATATAATAAAGTTGCATAAGGGCAGACCAGATAATATACTTGTATTTCAGTGATTTAGGCTTTATCAACAAACAAAATATTAAAACATGTGAAAAGACAGTTTAATACAATATGAAGGCATTTATAAATCATGGGTTAATAGTATAGCAAGCAAGTCCTCCAAACACTGGCTATGTAGTCTTTTTATAATATAAAAAAAACAAGTCTGCATCCCTATCTTTGTGAACTAGGGTTTAAGGCACTGTGTTGCTATACTTAAAGCATAGGCACAGAACCGGGATGGCAAAGTATTTCCATGTCAAATAACGAAAGCCAGCTGTTTATATATGTGCACACTATAATTTTGCTTGACGCTTATTGCTGTTTGTTAATTGAATGTGTCATTTCAGAGTGAGTGAAACCATTCAATGCTGAAACTTGTCTTTGGGCGCTACCTCTCATGGTCGAAATTTATAACCCTGTTTCTCATGAGGTGGTTTCTTCTGGTGCCTGAGTGCAATATTGTGGTCTGAAAATGAACAATCAATGCTATTTCGTACAGCTTTGCAAAACGTACACTGCTGATGTGTCTGCTGATGTGTCAAGCTTTTCGGCACCAAGAGCAAATTTGAACATTGATCATTCACATGCATCTGCAACAGACAATATAATGCCTCACATTTCTTTGAGGTACACATAAGACATGGAAAGCCCACATATAATAAAAAAGAAAAAAAAAAATCCCATTTGTATTTTATGTTGTTGACATTTCCCTCCAATTCATTTCAAATAGAGGATAGCACAGTGGGCAGAGCGATTGTATTCTGAGGGATTAGATGGAAGGACATTGTAAAAGCCATTGGATTTTTATTAACTACAGTGTACCCATTATGAGAAAATGTTATATAAGTGTTTCAAATAATTTGGATATTAACTTTTTCATGACCATACAAATCAGATTTAACCCTCTGAAACATGGTTGTTTAATCTTTCTATTCATACTTTATTGAAAGCACTGATACTATAGGTTTATATACAGTATATATCTACAGAATTAAACATATCAAATCAAACTACCTATACATTTATTATTATTATTACTATTATGATGTTGGTGATGACGATGATCATTATAATTGTTATTATTAAGTGCCTGTTACCTATCCCTTTAACATACTTAAAGGAGGGGAATTTCTCTTAGTTTAGTTTCAGTACAAAATGATAAACACCCTAGACAGATATTATAAGGAATTTAGCAAATTAAACCAGATCAATGCAAATGTTGTCCTTTATCTCTAAGCTTAAGGGACATGATTTCTAGCTAAAGCCTGGCTGGTCTGTGCATGTGGGAAAATGATGCATCAGCAAAGTGATTGATGTTTCAGTTTGCTGACAGTGTTTCCTATGTACATTATACATTTGTTTTGGTATAGTTATGACATCAATTTCTACAAGAATTACAGTAATTACTAAGAATATACACCAATAGTTGTTATACCTTTTCTCAAAATACAAATATGCTCAACTCCCAAGTAATTGATTGATTATGATTCTCAGAACATGTCTGACTGTTTTGATCAAATATATTAAAATATTAGTTAGTTTTAACCACTGCATACTTGATCAAGCACACATTTGCTATTTCAGCATAAAAAAACACTGCAATGATCCATGGATACACTTAATTGAAGGTACAACTACTACCTTGCCTAAATCATTATTGCTGTTATGTTGAAACCATTATATCAGCTTATTTCAATGAATGTTTCATATATTAATCTATTTCTCATTAAAATGCTATATTTAATAACAAGACCATTTTTTGTCTTTACCACTTCACTTTCAAATAACACTGGACTGTAGACACAATAGAGTGTATGATGTCAATGTTGTAAATATTATCTTTGGACATTGCTTTGTTTTATTGTAATAAGATAAAAATGGGTTTATGGTTATTTTACAGCAGGAAAAGTATGTGGTTACTTTTTACCACAATATTGTGTGCCCAACATGGGAAAATGTGGGTAAAACAAATCCAGATTAACATTTCTTTTAAAAAATTTCTACAACCCCCTTTCGCAAGTGTGGGACACTTTGTAAAATGTAAAGATAAACTGAATGCAATGATGTACGAATTACTTAAATTATATATTTAATGGGATTTTTTTTAATTGACTACATATGTTGAAACTGAGATATGTTATTTCTTGAAAAATATATGCTCACTTACCAGAAACATGTAAACACTTGCCTGAAACAAGTCTATATGGGACAGGGGCAACAAAAGAAAGAAAGAAAATCACACACCTAATTAGCAAAAGGTCAGTAACATGACTGTGTATAAAAATAGCATCCCAGAGAGGATAAGTCTTTCAGAAGATGGTAGGGGTTTGCCAGTACAGACTGTGCAGGCAAATAGTGCAACAATTTAAGAATAACATTTCTCAACGTAGTATTGCAAAGAGTATGCTATATGTAGGTAATTTGTATGTATGTAATATAATTTAAAGAATCTAGAGAAATCACTGTATGCAGAGGACAAGGCTGAAAACTAATATTGGATGGCCTGCTTGCTCAGTCAGTGAGGGCGAGCTCAGCCCAGTCAAGCCAAGCCAAGTACAGCCCATCCAAACAAAGTACAGGTAATTTGGCTTATACAATTACTAAACAATAATATACTATTTGCCTGACCATCTAACATGATGAATGTGAAACTCTGTGTACCTATGTATTAGGTTAAAGTGTCATTTGAACTTACTTTAGTTATGTTAAAAGATCTTAGGCTTTTCAACATGTTTTTCAAATACATTCTTCTTTGCGTCATAATCAACTCAAGAATCAGTCCAGACCTTTCACCCATTGAAAACATTTGGCCCATTATGAAAAAGAAATACGATAGAGAATGAGACTATTAAGAACCTGAACAGCTCAAGCAAGAGGGGAAAAACTGTTCACATTTTAAAAAAAATAGCCATTATTAGTCTTTTTTCAAAAACATCTCAGTTTCATTTGAAATGTATTCTTTGTACGATAAATGATTGAAATTTAGAAATATACAATGATTGCTTGGGCAAAAATCGGTGCAGGAACAAAAAAATGTATGTGTTAATAAGACTTCCAATAAGGGTTGCTCGTTGGCCTAAAAAAGGAACCGGAGCGCTGTACCAGAATTCCTTTATGGACCGTTACGGCCTAAGTCAAGCACTAATAGGTAGAAATATATATATTATATTTTAATAGTACAACCCAAATGTTGTGGGCCTCCGGTAGTTGGTGTGATGAGCATAGGCACAAACGTATGGGAGCATAACCAGATTTTTTGTTGTGGAATTAACTCAATATTTCATTTATTTTAATGATTTTGTATTTCCTCAATCATCACACAATACATCTTTGTAACAAATCAAAAAACAAATATGTTATTTGTGCCAATTCATTAAGAGGGAAATATCTCAGAAAAATGCGTATTTTGTAGGACCACCTATGGTAGTGATCACAGGGTCTAGCAGCTTTTCACACTTGAGTTTGGACAGTTTCTTCAATTGTTCACAGTTGATCGTCCCCAGCTTTGTCTTGACTGTGCTTTGGGTCGTTGTTATGCTGGAAGATGATTTGCCAAAGATAGATCATGTTTTGTTTTGGGACCTTTGTATTTTGCGTTGTTCAACCTTCTCTCTATCCTGACAATCTTTTAGTCCCTGCTGGTGAGAAGTCACCCCATAGCATGATTTTTCCACTAAGTGATGAGCCTCATGTTGTTCTTAACGATGTAGCTTTTTGCATTCAAGCCTAATAATTGGTTGTTCGTCTGCCAGTTTCACCCATCTCTGCAGACAAACTCTGAGAATGGCCATTGTGTTCATCGTCAGCCCCCAGACCAAAGACCTTCTTAATCGGTTACTTTGTCTGGATGACCGGATCTAGGAAGATCCTTGCTGGTTCCAGATTTTATTCATGTTAATGTAGCCCAATTGAAAGTTTCAATAACAGAACAGATGTTTTATAATCTTCCTCAGATCTTTGCCTCGACACAATCTATCTTAGATGTTTACATAGAAATGTTTGCAATGATGTTTCGGGGACCTTATATAAACAGGTGAGAGCCTTTATGAAGCATTCCTAATCAATGTTATTTGCCATAGATAGATTCAAATCAAGTTCTTAATACATCACATGGAAAATCAAAGGACACAGGTTACATTTGAGCTCAATTTGGCGCGTCATAGTGTTGCAACCTATTTTTCTGAAATCGTTTCAGCACCACAATGCTGATTACTGTGCACTATTTAGTACTTGTTATAAGAACTACCATAGCTGAGGCCCTTGTTCATCAGCTCACTTCAGAGAGAAGCTTTATTTAAACACAGTAACCCACAATATCCAAAGGGGAAAAAACTATGAGAATAAAAGATAATTAAAACAGTTCAATACTATATTCGGATAAGTAAACACCCCCAGATAGAATTGTAATTGCAAACTTGTTGAGGTTTAACCAATCACCCCCCAGATCACAAATCAAGCTAATTGGCTTCCGTCTGTGAGCCTTGTAGTGACTTTGATTTGTGCTGAAAAAAGCAGATGTTCATAGAAGACCTGCTTAGTATCGTAATTCAAAGCAAAGAATCCACTATGTGGGGAATGCTACTTTCAAAAATCTACCAGATAATGTATACGATACTGACCAGTAAGGCTACGTAGATGCCAATGACAAGAAAAAAACAACACTAAAAAGGCAACATCTACAGAGTAAGTAAGACAAAAATAGGTGATGAAATGAACACTGACTCCCTATTTCCCAAATGTGGCTTTAACACAGCCCAGTGGAGTAATTAATGGGCTTGTGACCGTAAATGTATCAATACCTGTGAACTCACAAACCGCCTGTCCCCGTTAAAATGGTTGTTCACCTCTGCAAGAAGGCGATATAAATCACAGCAGCCAGGACTAATTGTCTTGTCGATCATTTGTTCGATTCAATTTGGTGCTGTCTTTCTTAATGCACTTGCATATTAGGAGGAAGAGGATTACCAAATGCCCACTCTGGAGTAGTTATTTTGCTGTAGAGATGAAAGCAATGTAACCACGTTTGGAAATGGAGAAGAAAGAACATGAAACCCAGAGACAAAAATTAAAGGTCTCATTGTAAAATGACTCAAGTTTTTTTGAAGTCCAAAAATGTAATCACTGCGCTGTCTCATTGAAGACCTAGATACGTTTTCCAATCTCTCTTAATTTAAACCCATTTGGACTATATTATGTATTGGATCATTAAACGTTGCCAGCTGTAAGCTTTAAACTTTCATATAGCCTTCCTGTCAAATGGGCTGATTGTGAATTGGATGTCATTGTTATAAACATACCAATAAAGTTTACTTGCTCCTAGTAACTTTGATAAGTCTATTGGCAAAGTAGATAGGATATTGAAACCTTGCAAAGGACTGAATATCACTATTTATGGTGGCCTTAGTCAACTCCCTGATGATTCACAATTCACTGATTTATTCATGGCACCACCTACACCAAGAGAATAACATTTTAAATATCTTATGTTAAAGAAAATATTTGGACTGCGAATCCAGACAAAATTAAATGGCCATTTTTATATAGAGAATACACATTGGGTGTAGAGAATGCACACAGAGAATGATGGCTGGATCCATATCGGGATATCAAGGTAGACAAGAGGCCAAAGTACAGAAGAGTATAATCCAGAGAGCTGGTCATGCAGGCACGGGTTAGGATACAGAGAGGGACTTTCAGGCCAAAGTACAGAAGAGTATAATCCAGAGAGCTGGTCATGCAGGCATGGGTTAGGATACAGAGAGGGACTTTCAGGCCAAAGTACAGAAGAGTAGTGGCCTCATCTGATTAGTACCAAGGTAAGATGTGTTCTGAAGTTTTGGATCTGTTGTGAGGTGTACGTTAGAGGGATTGAGTGTCCAGTAACGGGGTGCGTTTCCCAGCTAGTAGGGAAGGTCAAGGATGCCAGCACACAGAAGTTCACACAGTATGTCCCACTAGAGGTTAATCCAAGCGTGTAATTCGTCAATTTTATTTTCAGTAACGGCAGATTGCAGTATCTCGTCCGAGATCTACCAAGAATACTGACACATTTGCCTCTCTTCTTTCTCTTGTGGAACCTTATATAACACCACCTTTCAAATTCATCTGTGGTTCTGGACAGAAATGGAAATGCTGCATTTACTGAACATAAACTTGACTAGACAGTATAGGATTCTTGCTTTCATGTTTAATTGTGACACTTAGCCTACATTTACTGCCCTAATACAGTTGTGGGACACTGTAAATAGCAACACAGAGTTGACCTCTCTTTTACTTGAATTTAAAAAAACATGTACAAAATCTTGCAATTACTTTTAATTGCGTCTTTCAACAGTTTTGTTTACTGTTTTTCCAAAATGTACTTAGCAATTGCTGTGTGTGTGAAAGCAATGAGAAATCCCAAAATGATTTGGATCAATGATCGTCTTGTGAAAAATGCATCAATACCAATAGCACCAAAGCATATTGCATACATTTTAAAATAGCCCTTTTCATTTGTAAAGTATCTTTCGCTACAGGGATTTTGAGAAAGTGTCCAGATACATTTCATAAAAGGCCATAACAATTGAAACTGTTGGTTAGCCAAACTCAATCCCACATGTATTTCATGAATAGCATTAGCTATGTTTGAAGTGAAACAGGGTTTGGATCTGTTCTTCACTCGGATTAATTTACATAGAGCATGACAATAAGCAACAGAAGTGAAAGCACTTGTCAAATACTGGAGTGCACGTTCAACTTCTAGTAGAGCAGAAATGCAGTAAAAGTCCTTTTGGTAAACGTCTTGTGAGAAAGCTTTTTCACAAACAGTTTTAAGATGTGTTTTAGTGATGATGTCAGGTTTAGCAATCTGATATTTATGATATATGTCATTAGGCTTATATCATGCCTAATGATATAATGTCTGCCAAGTTAAAATCTCCAACTTTAATCACAAATGCAACACCGCATTTGCAAAAGCAAATGCAAAAGCAAATGCAACACAGTTTCAAAAATGATTGCACTTGCACTAAAACTATTGTTATTCCTTTTTAGTTATGTTTTTATACTACTTGCTTGATTTCATCAAAACCAACATACTAAATTGCTAAATTCTGAACCTGCCAGATTAAAAACAATACCTCATCATGGTTCTTTTAGGGCGGATTTGTTAACGGGTTCACGTACTTTCAAGCAGTAAAATAACAACAACAGGGCAGACAGACACTGAGTAATAACGAAAGCCTCTTCAATCAAGTGTTGATAGAGTGTGACATCACTTGCTTTGAGACCTTAAAGTAGTTATTTCCCTTGGCTTTTTGTAAAGCAGTGGTTCTAATGCTTTCTGGGTTAGAGTTGTCATTTTGTTGAGAGGTTACGTAGTCCGAGCCCTGCATGGTAGCACCAAACGGCACAAACATTCTGTACCCCTGCAATAAAATGATGGCACTCTGAAAATGATCATTTTTACAAAACGTTGTGAAGGACAATACTAAAATTACACTAACTTAAAAGTTATAATGAAGACTTAAACACTCTAAAATGTACAAGTTCACAGAAAAGCTTGAAACTAATATAGGCTGAAAAAAATGTTTTGTATTTTTGTATGTTGTAGTTCTTTTATGAAGTTATGGCTATACTCAAAATCTGATTTGGTTTGAAAGGTTGCAAAATCACAACTAATACTCAAACAGGGTTGCAATAAAAAAATCCAAAAGACAAACGAAAGCATTTACAGCTTTGTAGCACCACCATGCATTTGGAAAAGTGCACTGACAATATGACGTAGTGTACGATGTCCTAATGTTTCTTGAAATGGTGTGAGAGCACAGAAAGGAGTTGGGGAAACTGTACAGACGAATGTGACAATGCAAAAGGCACCACCACTTCTTACTGGATTCAGGTGTTGATGGACCATGATGGCATCAGAATGCCCAGTGCAAAAAGGTGGGGAATTTCTTACAAAAATTATTTCCAAAAATGAATTGAAATACATTAAAGAATGTTCAACTTGAAACAGTTGACACCTTCCCAGTCAGAGTTGAAATACCAATATAATTACCTTCATCTGTAAGTACATGAGAGGCCGTTAAGCATATTAAGATTGGATTTAACATTTGTTACTGTTTAACCACATTCCATACATTCATACATTTCACACTGAATTCAACCTGTTGACAAACATGTTTTGTTAATATTTTGTTCTTAAATTTATTCTGATCTTTTTACAAGGTAAGGACATAGGGAAAAGCAAGGGAGAGGACCCCGATTGAAAGCATATGAAAGCGAGTGTCATGCAAGAAATTGTTGGAAAAACTCTCGTTTCACAACATCTGTAGTTTATCAGTCCCTAAGAATAGCTACCTGCTGTCCTTCTCAGTCATAATTATTATATTGAAAAGAAAAACAGAATGATTTAAAAATGTGCATTTAATCATAAAGACCATTTCATCCTTTGTCTGAATAAGCATGAGCGGTATTAAAAAATCAGCACCATTTACAGATTTGCTGGTATCCCCAATTATTTCAACATGGTCACATCAAATCAACGTGTAGAATTTTGTAGAAGAAGTGTTTGCAAGTAGGCAAAGCATGTGTATTGTAAATGGCAAAATGTGTTTGTTTCCCTTTCTTAGCTCGTAGGTCAGAAAAAGGATAATTCCCCCTAGTTCTTTAAAAAAAGTATATTTCCCCTTCTGTTTCCTTCTGCTTTCTTTGCCTTCCTCTCATCTCCTCTCAGCTATGTGCACTTCCAGTAGTAAAAGTGAATCACCTAAGAGGCTTTCATCAAAGCCTGTCAAAAAGACAAAGAGGCAGGCATCACTGGCCGCGTTAACCGCCAGTCTGTTAAATGGGCCTTAATAGGAACGCTTAACAGTTTGATCAGCACACTATTACCGTGCAGCCATCATAGCATCAAGTCTGACAGACAACCTTTGAGTTGATCTACATTGTAGGATGCAAAATATGTATTTTCAAAACATACAGCACAGTACAAACCTCCAGGGAATGGATGAAAACGTGTGCTCAGTGTGTGAAGTCACAAATATAGGTTGCTCGGGAAGTGTCTGCTATATAAGGTAAATGTAAAAAGGATGTGAACTAGACAGCTCAGCATCTAGTAAATATGGAAAGCCATCAGAATCACTTGTGTCCATCTCCAGACAAAGAAGATGGTGTTGAGTACTGCCGTGTCAGGGGCCTGTAGGGACCGGACCGAAGCCCATTACCTCATGCCGTGTAGTGCAGGTAGGTGGCATGGCAAGGTCAGTGCAAGACTAAAGATGCCTGCTGTCAAAGCACCTTCAACAAGGACATATCTGCAGCGCCGCTGGGATATACTTTCCCAGTTCAGACTACTCTGCTCTTCCCCATTATACTCCCCGTTCTTATGGCCACTTTAAAGGACATGGGGATGGGTGACATGTCCTTCCTTTCCATCTGGTGCAGAGGGCCTCTGTCAGACCGTAAGACTTAGTAATAAAGGGTGTCATGAAGGTTAGAGGAGGTTGGTGTTACGGAGCTGAACACAGGACATGTAAAAATAAATCATAAAGAGTTCAGTGAAAACTTTAATTTAAGGGTACTTTTATCTGTATCAGCTGAAACATTTGGCAAATTCTTGCCATTCTTGAAAAAAATGCAAACATTATAACCAATGCAGATTTGTGGACATAAATGGAAAACAGGGTTTCTGTTTTCTAAAATATTGTACTTAGCCGAGGATTGAGAGAAGATATAGAAAGCAGGATACATAAAGTAAATAACTATGCTGCTGGTTGTAAATGCCTGTGATAATTTATGGAAATAGTGTAAGAAAACTGTCAGAGAATTGAGATACAGTTGCAAAAATATGTACACACTTGTTCTCAATAATCCAGGATTTCATCTAAAATAACGAAGTGGGTAGAGTTATTTCCTGCCTGGATGGCACTCTTCAGTGGATGTCTTCAGAGAAGCAATGACGAGAAGCAGATTCCTAGATGTTCGATTGTACTTGTGTGAATTCTGTGTAGGTGGGACTTTTTTAAAAACATTTTGTGCAGTTGCGTGTATCTGGTAATGATGGAACAGCTTATTTTTATTCAGGTCAGATGATTGACCTGGCCAGTCAAGGACATATCATTATTTTATGTAAAAGGTCATATTCCCAATGCAATACATTTTGAGGCATATGTGACTGGACAGACAACATGTTTCTGTGAAGTCCTCCTCCCGACCGTTATGTCATCGTCAAAGACAATTGAGATATAAATTCCCAAATCACAACATATTTCCAAAATACATTGGTCTACCAGTTCTTTTGTTTTGGATGTTTTGGCCATACTGTTTTCCGGCTAACTATAATAACATCGGTGCTGATGTGTAATATATGTGCAGAATCTATAAGTAGAATCATTAACATAACTCAGTAAGCAATCCAGTTCCACATTTGTAAATGACTGGTTTTCATGACATTGGGCACATACATGACATTGGGCACACACACGACATGGGGCACACACACGACATGGGGCACATACACGACATTGGGCACACAGACGACATGAGGCACATGCATGACATGGGGAACATACAGAAGATGCGGCACAAGCATGACATTGGGAACATATATGACATGGAGCACATGCATAACATTGATCATGTGTATGACATTGGGCACATGCATGACACTGGGCACATACATGACATTGGGCACATACAGGACATGGGGCACATACAGGATATGGGGCACATACAGGACACAGGGCACTTGCATGACATTTGACACATGCATGACATTGGGCACATACATGACATGGGACACATGTATGACATTGGGCACAATAATGACATGGGACACACACATGACATCGGGAACATACACAACATGGGGCACATGCATGACATTGGGCACATACATGAAATGGGGCACATACATGACATTGGACACACACATGAAATGGGGCACATACATGACATTGGAAACACACATGACATGGGGCACATACATGACATGGGGCATGTGCACGACCTTGAGAAAATTGTTCAGGAATCCAGTTTGGCTCCACAACACCAGTGTTACAGCCAGTGGCCAAAAACCATATATTCCTGGAATGCATTTTCAACATATCAAAGAGTTTTATTTTGCACAGGTCTTGACAATACCTCATCATAATGGCAGTTTGACAAACTAGCCAACTCAAATGTGTAACGTTCACGCCAGCCCAGCACCGTCTGGTGCTGGTCACTCTATGTGAACACTTTTTTGTCATGAACGCACCCCGGACGTGACTGTTTACACGCACCTGTTTGCCCTTTGTCGTTTGTGTACATATGTCTTGTTATCTTGTCCCTCTGTGTTGTTTGTTGTTGCTGTTCTATGTGAGCACACGTCACTCTAGGTGTTTTCTGTTTATTTATTGTAAGCACTCATTCTTTTGTTAGTGTGTAATAAATCACTGTTTTCTTGGTAAAAATGTCTGCACTTGGTTTGTTACTCTTCCACCGATGTGACTAAATGTGAAAGTTGCTTAGATGAAAAGAATTGAACAATTGAACAGCCCCACCAGAATTGACCAATAGAAAAAGACTTGAGTAATTAAAATAGTTATCATTGTTCATTACGGTTCAACCACAACCCCCATTTTGATTAATGACAACAACAAAAAAACACTTAATGTAAGGGGCATGGTGCAGGAGCATGCTTGCGAAACACATAATTTGTTCCAGATTTAATAAAACTAACCATAAGGTTAGGGACAGAAACTGATTGAATAGCATTATCAGTGCCGGCATATGTTCGGTATCCTATACAGGAGTTTACACATCAAATAAAAATTCTGCCAATAAATAGAAGACAAAATAGTTACGATTTGTGGGAAGTTGGTCATTTCAGTTAAATGAACCAAGCCTTTAATTGTAATCAGATACATATGCACATCACAAATGTCCACTGATCTTACAAACTCCTACCTGGGTCACAAGCATGTAATATAGGAAATCTAAGAATTGAGTAAAGATAAGCCTACTGCAGTGGCATTTTCTAGATCAGCTGAGAGGTAACGAACGTGAAGCTACATTGTTGCCACACTGTACAAGGAAAACAAAGCACCAAATAATCTAGTAGCAGTAGTTTGTGAGTGGTCTTGCAAGCCCTTGATGCACCTAAACTAGCATGGGACCCACAACTAAGTATTATGTTCTCAGGGAGAATTGTGTGAAAAAAAGTGAAGCACAATCAACTGTGTTCCTGCTCACTGCAGTTCCATCATCTCTCATGTCTCCTGGATCCCTCATCCCTCCCCCGTGTGCTGTTGGTCATTGTGTAATGTCATGAGAAATGTCTATTGAGTAAGAGTGGAAGTGTTTTTGACAAAGAGGAGCATCTGGCCCCACAAGGTCTCCAACATACCATGATGATGGTAATCAGAGATTCAACGTAACATTTGCCTCTCTTGAAAAGCAGGTGTGGGCCTTCAGCCTCACCCACCTGACCTCACCTAGAGGGGTGTTGCTCTGACTAAAGTGGAACTAAACTAAATGCACGATATTGGAAATGTATCCGTAGTTGTTTGGATTTCTCCTGTTCCCCATAAAGGGCTAAATATTCCAATATGCTTTATTATACTGTACAGGTTATCGATCAAACTTTGTAGATATGTTTGTGCATTTCTGACAACAACTGACGGCAACCCCCCATGTGATGGATCATTTTGAATTGATTTACTGGGACAGCCCGGAGAAAGTGATGCTTATGACTATTTGGTGGATTGTTTAAGATATTTTAAGATGAACAGCCATATCTCCAAAATTGTATTTTAGTTTTTTTGTCTTGTTGTCATATTTAGGTGTTTGTCATTATTACAGAGACAGCCCAACACATTGTGTTGTAGTCATATCTAGGAGTTTGTCATTGTTCAGGAGACCTCCCAACACATTGTGTTGTAGCTTGACATTTACCCAAAGACTTGTGACATGTTCTGCATTGTAACTGTTACTGGATTGGTATAAATAAATCCCAATTCTTAAATTCTGTCTGTCTTTCACAAAGTGGTGAACCACTCCCCATCCTCACTTCTGACAGACCCATCCTCTCCGGAAGGATCTTTTAATAGCCTATCATGTTAATGTCCTGTTTCTAATTGACCTAATTAGTTGTGTGATATTCCACCAGGTTTAGTTTTTTAGCATGATACAATTTTTCCAGTCTTTGGTAGCACCTGTCCCGGACTATTTTGATACATCTTGTTGGCATCAAATTCAAAGTAGACATATGTTTTCAAGAAACAGTAAAATATCTCAGTTTCAACGTTTGATATGTCTTTGTACTATTTTGAATGAAAGGTTTAAATTATTTTCACATCATTGCTTTCTGTTTCTGTTTGCATTTTACACAGCGTCTTAACTTTTTTAGAAACAATATTGTATATATATCTGAATGTATTGTCAATAATAAAACAATGGATACTGTTTTTAAAAAGATGTAGCTTTGCTGACTCTTACAGAGAATAATAGAATGGCAGTGCTGGATTCAGAAATATTATCTGCTAAGTGCTCTCAGCTGGAAAAGCCTCATCTGATGATGGATACACTATAGAATTCTATTAACGTTTCAATAGTACACAGGTTTGTAGTATGTCGACATCATTGATGGTGAGGCAGTCACCTATCCTCCAAGGCAGGGACGTGCACATGGAGGGGCTCAGGTTGCCCAGGCAACTGCCCATATGCCCTCCTCAAGTTGCCCCTCTGAGGGTGAAAAGTCTGGTGGTTTGCCCTTTTTTCAAGTCAGAGCAATGGCCCCTTAAAATTCCTGTGCACGTCCCTGCTCCAAGGTTTAACATACTCCAGCATTTAGCTTTAGTAGTATCGATGGATGCAGAGAAAGCGTTTGATAGAATAGAGTGCACTCTCTAAATTTGGTTTTGGGCCTGTTATAATACAATGGATAAAGGCACTTTTTCATGAAAACCAATAGGTTGATATAAGATACCTTTCTATAAGACAGAGTTGCCTCGGCTCCCCATGTTTATTCCTTTTAGGACTTGAACAAAAATATATGTTTCTTCAATATGATTCAGATCCATCATACATAAAGCTAGCTAGCCAGATCACCATTTTACATTAAATTTTTTTTAAAGCTGTGACAATGAGTGTCATGTCCTGGAGGCTTCCCCTGCTGTTCAGGATCGGCATCGCAGGAGCGACAGACACACTGTAGAGGGTCTGTCGCAAGCAGCCACGAAGGAGCACTGCCGCACCTGGAGGACCTTTTTCATTAGGATCACCTTATAAGCAGCTGGGGCACTAGGGGTGTTTGTTGGTTATTGTTTGTTGGTGTCGGGTTTAGACTGGGTTGGACACGTTTGTACTGCCTGTGTTACTAGTAGTCAGCATTGTTAGTCTTGTTCCTTATAGAGGGAACCGTTTATTGTTTCATTGCTGCTTGAATAATTGTCTAAGTCTGTATGTTCTTTCAATACAATTGCTGAGACAGACTAGAACGGTGGAATCCTCGCGTCTGCTGCCTTTACTCACACATCGCCTACGTTACAAAAGCACCACATATTTTGACAATCATGGAGCTAGTTATAGTACCTAGACACCTTTAACATTACTAGCTAGCTAACTACATACCAGTAAATGGTGATCCTTGCTTGCAGCAAGGACTGAATAATAGCAACTTCAGCTAAAGAAACTTTCCATACTTCATTATTTTTTGCATGCTGTTCTGTGAAAACTCATCTGCAAA
Organism: Novumbra hubbsi; assembly: GCA_016801125.1. Lineage (NCBI taxonomy): Eukaryota > Metazoa > Chordata > Actinopteri > Esociformes > Umbridae > Novumbra > Novumbra hubbsi. The sequence goes on from JACXGK010000015.1 coordinate 104,225, forward strand.
ATATGCTCCACAAATGATTTAAAATAGTAGTCATGGAGGCTTAATTTGTAAATTGAGAGTTCCTGGAACACATTGGGGTTTGGATGGTGGCTGTACATATTTATCCACCTGCTGATTGACTCAGTAAAGGGAGCAAATTGTCATGAATGAAGCACATTGAGAGCTTTAGTAGTAGACATTACAATGCTAAAACCTTCACGGTCTTGTCAGGTGGTTCTGAGACTACAATAGGAGACTGCAGGAATAGACAACTTTATGATCTGTAAATGCTTTTAGTAGGTGTTTACAGTGCAAAGCACACAAAGTGATGGAAAAATTGAAATAATGCATGACAGCTACCCGATCGGTGGAAAGTAAATGCCGAAAAAAACTAATACAAATCAGTTTCTGCTGACAAAGGATCTAGCTCAAATAAACCACTGAAGCTTACTCTCACATCATTTGCTTGCTGAATATGGGAATGACAGGTTATGGACTGTTCATATTGAAATTTGTGCAATAAGTGAAAGCAGCATATCAATAGACATTGTGGCACCAAGTCTTCCAATCAACATTGAGTGACTCAGACAAGTCAGTCAACGGATACGATTTTCAGATACGATTTTTCAGACATAGCAATGATATTACATTTTCATGTTTGATGATACTAATTACAAATGTTAATGAAATTCAGTAAAAGGACATATTTTGCAGTGCATACCCATTACAATGATCAACCTATGTAGTCTATTTTAAATGGTAAAATGAGCAGGGTTACTGTGAACTCACATACTGTCTGGAATACATACAATGTTCCAAGTTTGCACTCAAACAGTAGAAACATTCTGAACGCAGGTGGTTGAGTGTTGCAAAGTTGGACAATTCAGTTTCACGCCCCAAGAATGAAATGTTTTGTCGTCGGCAAAAATAAAGAGTTCCCAGGATACCCAAAACGTAACTATTACTTCAGATTTCGGGAAGCACATGTCCCAGTCTTAGTCCTGTCTGTTTGGTCATTTGTGTATTAGTATAGCATGGTTGTATTGATATGTTGGGTATAAGTTAATAACAGTATATACCACATGTAGAATTTATAATAACATTTAATTATTATAAAGAAGAGAAAAGTAAAAAGACCAGAGGTGATTAGTTAATATTTAAAATGTTTTTTTTACAAAGTCTTCTTGCCTGAGATATTCCACATTCAAACTTTCTCGTCAGCCTTTTAATCAGTTTGCATTGACTTGTAGTTTTCTCTAACTCACTATATACTTGCGCAAGCACTATCCCTTCCACACTTCACCACCTGTAACTAGAAAATACTATTCCCGTCTTGTTGCATAAGGGAATGTTGTGTTATTGTTTAAATTTAGTCTTGCAAACGTTTGAGGTCAAATTCTACACTGTGCCCCTTAAGTATATGAGGTATATGTGGTATTGATTTTTTTCTCATTTAGGAATCTCTCATGAAAAAGTGTACCATTCACTAAAAACGGGGTGAATTAGTACATTTGATTTGCAGTCATCCAGATTTTTTGCAGCATCCATTCAGACATTTTGGAATATCCAGGAATATTGATCCAGGGATTTTCCTTTCCCAATCTAAATGTAGTCCCATTAAAGCAATCCTTGTGAGAGTAACCCAGTCCCTGTGGTGGTCACGAAAAATGACAGACATCCAGGACAAATCCTCTGACAACTACACAAAGAGGACACCAAATAAATCAAAAAAAAAAGAAACGTTAAGCCTACGATTGTGTTTTATCTGTTATTGTTGTTTTTACCACTAACTTTAATGTCCACCTCTCCCTGCAGGGCTAGGGGATAAGTGTCTGCATGACCACACATCCGTCACACCTTGCTGCTCTGCCTCAGACATCCTTAATCTATTTGAAACAATTGGTGTCCCAGTAGAGGCAGAGGCCTAGGAATCATTCTGATGGAGGAAAAGGGGCTTTAAAGTGGAGCCTCTGAGCAGCTGCAAACATGGCTTCACGGGTCCACATTAAGGGGAGAGTTCCATGCCCTTGAGTCTTGAGCTAACAACTTCCTAGTTATGTCAAAGGACTGGATTCAGGAGGATTTGAAATTAAATGTAACAAGCACAGCATGTCAGATCCAGAGAGGGGTAATGCTTAGAAATGTCTAACTATTTTTAGGCCCCTGGTGGACCAAAAACAAATTACTCAACATACTTTGGAACGCTAAATCTACTACCTGGAAACTCCTGATTAGCTGAGTAGTAGAGATATGAGTATAACATCCACCACATGCATTGCATAATGTAAGAACTAAGTGTATCTTTACATAAATTAGCAATTTGTTGGATAAAAAAGCTATTATGATTATATAACATCATTATCCCTGTTCAGATAATGTTACTAAAAACCAGACATTGTCATGTCACCCACACAGAGCAGAATGTTCTCAAGGTTTGGTTCTGCTGATACCTGCAGCTGAATTAGGTAGCACAGATAGTCCAACAAAGTTGTATCTTAAATGCATAGCTAAGTTAACATTGACGTTTTGCACCAACAAACCAGTGATGTACTGGAGCACACTGAATTTAGATAATTGGACAGCTCAGCATTCACGGTGTTACTGATGAATTAACCTATTAGCGACACGTTTCGAGAGTGATATATTTTTCCACAACCGAAGCGTTGAGGATTTTACAGTGCCTTTGGAAAGTATTCACAGCGCTTCACTTTTTCCACAGTACATTATGTTGCAGCCTTATTCCAAAATGGATTAAATAATTGTTTTCCCTCAAAATTCTACACACAATACCCCATAATGATGATGTAAAAAAGTGTTAGTGCATCCTGTTTCCACTGTTTCCACTAAGTGATTGGATTCTTGTAGTTGATTGGACATGATTTGGAAAGGCACACACATGTCTATATAAGGTCTCACAGTTGACAGTGCATGTCAGCACACAAACCAAGCCATGAAGTCCAAGGAATTGTCTGTAGACCTCCAAGACAGGATTGTATCGAGGGCACTGATCTGGGGAAGCGTACAGAAAAATGTCTGCAGCAATAAAGATCCTAAAGAGCCAGGATCCGCTCATCACCTGGCCAATACCATCCCTACCTTGAAGCATGGTGATGGCAGCATCATGCTCTGGGGATGTTTTTCAGCGGCAGGAACTGGGAGACTAGTCAAAGAAACCTGCTACATAGCGATATGGACCTCACACTAGTCAGGATCAAGTGAAAGTTGAATGCAGCAATGTACAGAGACATCCTTGATGGAAACTTGCTCCAGAGCGCTATGGACCTCAGACAGGGGCGAAAGGTTCATCTTCCAACAGGACAACGACCCTAAGCACACAGCCAAGATAACGAGAGAGTGGCTTCGGGGTAACTCTGTGAATGTTCTTGAGCAGCCCAGGCAGAGCCCAGACTTGAACTCGATTTAACATCTCTGGAGAGATCTGAAAATTGCTGTGCATCGACGCTCCCCATCCAGCTTGAGAGGTCCTGCAAAGACGAATGGGAGAAACTGCCCAAAATAGTTATGCCAAGCTTGCAGCATCATACTCAAAAAGACTTGAGGTGGTAATTAGCTGCCAAAGGTGCTTCAACAAAGTATTGAGCATAGGTTGTAAATACTTATGTACATGTTTATATTTTCATCCTTAATTTTTGCAAATCTATTAAAAATATTAAACAAACTGTCTTCGCTTTGTTATTATGAGGTATTTTGTGTATAATGTTTTAGGAAAACAAATGTTTTATTCATTTTGGACTGAGGCTGTAACATAACAAAATGTGGAAAACGTGAAGCGCTGTAAATATATTCCGGATGCACTGTAAATGCATTACCATTCCCATTAACATTTCCATTATCAGTCAAAGGTCTTTCCACCAGTTTCATGATACACTGGAATGCTTTTCCAACAGTCTTGAAAATTATATTATGATACACCCTTTAGTTTTTGCATATATTTCTTTGATTTATAACTATTGTCTACAGTTGCTTTAATAAAGGCATTTTAACAGGATAAGGAAAACACAGACATTTTTTATTTTATATTCAACACTTTCATTTAATTCTGGAATTGATTTGTATTTCTTTCCGATCCAATTAATCAATTAGTAACAGTATTTTATTGTCAAATGCGCAAATACAATTCCTATGACATGGCGTCATCTATGCAGTGGTATAAGTGAAAAATAAGAAATATAAAGCAAAACAATCTATAGCAAAACACTCTTTATGCAAACAATTGTGCAACGTAGAACAGCATCAGAGCATTGAAATGTTTGTGATCATATGATCATAGATCAGTGTTGCTGGTTGAGAAGTCTTATGGCCTGGGGGAAAAAAAAATTTGTGAGTGTAGAAGTGCATCTACCAGACGGCAGAAGTGTGAACAGACCATAGCCTGTTCAATTAATCAAAGTAGTAACTGACATAATAATAAATTATCCAAATAGTTGTTGGTTGCAGCCCTAATTGGCACCCTGTTCTCTTCACAGATAAGAGCAGAATCAGAATGAGCAAATGTGACGGACGGTCAAGTGGTAAACGTTATGCTGCCTGCATCATCATCCAGCATGACTGGTTTGGCAGTGGGTCAATGATGAAGTCCGGGAAGGCATATCCTTGGAAGGTCGCACAGACTTCCTCAGGATGAAATCCTCTGACCCATCAGCAGATCCTACGCTGGTGCAGTGGGTGATGGGTTCCTCCTGGTGCAGGAAAGTGTCTGGTACTCATGTGGTCAGAGTGTGTAGGCAGTTCCTGGATGACAAATGCATTGATGCTATTGACTGGCCCTCATGTTCCCCAGACCTGATTCCAATTAAGAACCTCTGGGACGTATCGATGCTACTTGACGCAGCCAAGTAGCACCATAGTCTGTCCAGGCGCTCACAGATACCCTTATCTTGGTCCGGGTGGATATCCCCCAGGAAGCAAGCCAATGTTGTCCCGTGTACATACAGGCCTGTCAGGGTCATACCCAGTCCCATTATGAATTGTGATGACGATATTCACACCAGTTGGATCCGCCTGTGATTTCAATTGTTTACTTAGGTTTTCCTGTGTGGGTTTGAATCCAGCCCTCAATCAGTTAGTGATTTTGAATTCCATTTCTCGTTGTTACATTATTTTGTTCTCAATGAATTAAACGATTGTACAGTAAAGATTTTGATATTTTAATATATTATCCTACATTGAGACCAGATGTGTGATTTCAGTTTTCACCTTTCATTTTTTTAATTGTGGGAGATATTTCAGGAAGCATGATCTTCAGATTGCATAAAAACAATTTAACTAAAATGAAAAATGTCTGCAAGCTTGTAATTGCTGTAAATGGAGGATTATTTGACAAAACCAAAGTTTGCAACACTTTTTTTCTAACCTCGTCAGAGAAAATATTTCCTATTGTATTGATTATATTTCCTATTGAAAGTCATTACTTTTTAAGGAAAACAAAGACATTTGTAAGTGTCCCCAAACTTTTGAACAGTGGAAGTACTAAGGGAAGAAAAGCAAAGGCTTTCCACACAAACACACCGTGGTGCCTTGCAAAGTGTGATAGTGTGGTGATGCCAAGAACCAGGGTGTTTACAGATGATTTATGTTTCCATTTCACACATTCAATTTGCACCAAACAAGGATAGTAAAGCATGAAATATCTGCCCATATTGGCATACATTCCATATGCTGATGAAGTACACTTCCAGCTTAGGGGTTGGGTTTAGAGATAGAGTTCGGTTAAGTTGAAGGATAAATGTTAGGTTATGATAAGCTTAGGGAACGTATTCCACAAGGATAGAAATACAAGGCATGTGTTGCTCTGGAACATTTGACTATGATCCCCCCAAAAAGTGGGTCATTTTCCATTATGCCTTGTTATAGAACATGAAGGGAATGTTTAACCCGTACTCAACCCAGTTAACTCTCAGCTATGTAGATAATTTACTAGTGCATTACTGTATTAGAATGTACCTACTTTATAGAAGCTCTAAAGTAATAGGACATTATTTTTTGGGTCCAATAATATTGGGGCGAAGTAAACTTCGACAGATTTTGAATAATCTGCGCAGTGGCTATGTAAACACATTGACAATACCTGTGTAGCAATGCAATTTGCTGCTACATACAGCATGGGATTATGTTAATCAAGCTCCCCTCTGGATAAAAGCTGTTATAAATTGCAGTTGTATTTCATCACATTTTTTGTGGGTTTCTTATAGGATGTTACCCTGTTCAACAGCATTTTAATGTGTAACGTCCTGCGGAAAACATTGATATTGTTTTTGTTCTATGTTTTAGTCATAGGGCTGCATTGCATTTGACATGAGCATCGTTTTCCCTGACAGGTTAGAAATGATGCTGATGGCCTTAGATATATTGTTAGTTGCATTATTGTTTTTAATTAAGGGGTGATGTTTATAAATCCCAAAGACAACCTCTAGACAATAATAAATTCAGCTGTTGTTAATCAAAATCCTGCAGGAAGATAGCAGTGTCCAGAGGCCTTGCCAGGTTTGGAAAATTTAATTAGCAAACCAATAAATATTTCGTCTGTAATGCTTGCTCAAGGGTGAAACTACACAGAATGCAGCACACAGAAAGCACCCGGTGTAGATTGGTTTGCACGATAAAGGTGCGCTCTCCTGCACGTTGTTGTAGCCTTAAAAGACTAGAATGCTTTGAGTGACTAGGAAATGTCAGGTTTTAATTCATTTGAAGCACATATGGCACGCAAATGACTGCTAACATGGTGTTTGGTTTAAACGGTATCAAAGCAGTTTGGCAGTGCGGGGTGTAGTGACAACACCACCATTATCGGCATGCGCTGTTTGTCTCTCTTTGATCATTTACCTCAGAAACATCAAAGGTCTAAAAGGAGATTACCTGTGACTTCTGCCAGAACTGGTATGCTGTCGTGCTACAAGAAAGGAGACCCACATAGAATATGTTTCAAAGGCCAAAGCATTTATGTTAAGTCAATAAAAAGACATAGAATGTTGACATTTATTTAATTGGTTTTCATTACTATTGACAATATTATCTGATCACACATAGAATTCCATGTAAACATTTTACAGCAGTTTTCTGGAAGACGGACTTGCCCTTATAGCTTATATCTGTTTGATTGGCAAACTGCTCTGAGTCGTCTTCAAGCGATCAAGCACAGTGGTGATGAGCTTGCAAGGCTTTAAACTTTGTTCATGAGATCAGACAATATATCCTGAAAAGTGCAAAAAAATCTATTCAGCACATCACCCTGGGGGATTGTAGATGGTGTGTATTCTGTCTGAGAGATTTCTTCAACAAATGATTTGTTTCCCTCCAAATGCACCTCTGAACTATCATGACAAACAGCCGAAACCAATCGAAGTTTGCTAAATTGCTTATCACATTATTTTACTAATATTGTCACTTGAAAAATTTACATTATTTGGTTTTTCAAGTCGATTTTCAGGGCTGAATTATGTTAGATGTCACACCTCACCAATAAAATAAACCACTGTTAAAAAGAAAGATTCATGCACGGTCTTGGAGGATACAGACACTGCTTGTTCTGTTCTCAATTGTAATGTTCTCTGTACTCCACAAAGAAATGTAGATCTGTTTTATATGCACAGGCACACAACGTTGTGTGTTTAGATAAGAGCCTGTCCTTCAGTGCCATACATATTTCTATAACTCCTTCATGGTTTATTATACCCTTTCCATACCATATATCTTCATATCCTTATAAGACTTCAAAATGCTTAGGTTGGGTAATGGCTTTCTAGCTCTTATCTGCGTTGTGTTAAATGTTTCATGAATCCAGTTGTAATCCAACACTCCCCCCTTTTTACATTATTTGACTTAATATGTAGACAGACCTTTTAACAAACATTTGCTGACACAATAAACTGAGATCTAGGACACGTTATCATTTGATACATGTGGATTATATTTTTGATACACAGTCAAGTCACACATTAATAATACCTCCTACAGATAGTTGGTTGTTTTCATGAAGGGGATTTCGCTGGGACTATTTAACATCGATTGATCTCCCTGATCCAACAGACAATTAGTTTTGTACCACGCACTCGAGTAACTGGTTCATCATCAGAAAAACCACCAGGGCTGCTAAAATTGTCGTCTTCCATTTAAATTGGAACCCTCCTCATTTGCCAAATGTGGAAGATAGCCAAGTCGATATCCCCAAATCATCTGTATTGTAATTAGCAAATTTAGCACCATCCTCACGTATTCTCCTAGTCAGACCTCTCAAGTCCTAAGCCTTATCAGCTATGTAAGTACAACACTCTATGCCTATCAAAGCGCAAGTGCCACCTTTTGCAGACAGTAGTTTAACAATTTTGCATTGAATAGTTTAATGATTTTGCATAACCATAGTACGCATGGTAACCATTTCTCCCAACTAAATCCTAGGTTTAGTGAATTCCTGAAGTTCCAGTGCCATATTGATCTCTCAAGCCAATTTAGAGGTACCATTATGAATGAGAATAGAGAAGGAGCTCTTCGTAGGAAGAGCTCTTCGTCTCTGAGATGGCTTGAGTTTTACAGGTTCACATAATTGCATGCAGTAATTTAGCCATTACCAACACATGTTTAAAGCAAAAGCTGAAAGAATGTTGTAGTGTGATGTAATCTAGTTGCGAGTGTCTAAAAGGCTCGGGAGAAGCTTGTCTGACCTGTGTCCTGGTTTCAGTTCCTTGGTTATACTGTGAACAAATCGAGCAACCCCGTACTGAAGAGTCAGCAGATTGTCGAGCTTTAAGATTACACCAATTCTGATGAAACCTGTAAAGCATTTTGTCAACCCCACTCAACTTATGACACAGTAACTCCTCCCTGAGAGTGTAACTACTTCATGAGATAAGGCTTCAATGCATCAAACACCACTTTTCTTTGTTTTTCCAAAATCTCCCAAATGATTTAATATAGTTTTTGGTATACAACCATCCCACATCTATTCCCAAATGGCACTTTTAGGTGCTTTGTATTGCATTCGTTTTTGTGTGGGAAAGTGTATCAATTCTTGTAGAGAAGTTTATGCATTATAGCAGAGGGTTGTGATTGGTTGCAGCTGCCTTTGCAACCAAGTCTATTGAACTAGTTTTCCTCAGTATCAGTTTTACCGTGAGCTCTCAGGAGTTATTTACCGTGTTAGTCTCAGGAGTTATTTACCGTGTTAGTCTCAGAAGTTATTTACTGTGTTAGTCTCAGGAGTTATTTTGAGTACCTAGTTTTCATTAATGCAGTTTAATTGTTCTTAATTATTTGGCTACCATTTTTTAATATCCTGTCAGACAAAAAAAATTATAATTCAAAGCTGAAGGATCTACTTAATCACAGAAAAACTGTCTGATATTATCAAAGGGTGGATATAATAGAGCTATTAATCATTTCCCCAAATATATAACTCACAGGTCATTCAACTGTGTGACCTGTGTTATTGGGTAGAAGAGACACATTGACAAGCACATCCTTCAAGGAATGATACGGAAATTGTATTGCCATACAATGCAATATTGTTGCACATCCATTCATCACAAGTTATGAACAGAATGGTTGTCATGTTTGCCTTTCAGAGATGAACCCAAAATACCTACACTGAGCATTTGAGGTAGAACTCTGGGGCAAAAAAAGAAGAAATCCCCAGATTTTCACTGAGAATTATCTCTTGCTCACAAACAATGTTGCTCACTAGCACTATCACTCCCTGAGCCAATTCAAGTTAAAATGTGCAATACAGCTTTTGTTCACAGAATGTTATCTTGCCTGAACCAGAGCCTCTGTCTGCAACACCAACATCTCCCTGTCAAACACTAATGTTCCTCTGAAGTGGATCAGATCCACACACCGCAGTGTTTGCAGGCCCTCAATTAACCTTCATGGATAAGAGTTCTTTTAAAAAGATTTAGGTTGTAGATCAGAGAACGGTAAATGATGGCCCCAAGCAGATTTAATCTGGTCCATGGTAAATTAGATTAAAAACATATATGTTTCCTCTGCTTACCAAAAATATTCACAAAATAATCTGTCCATGTAAATCCCATAAAATGCCATAAAATTGTATTTGCCTCAAGTCAGAATTTTTACATTTTTAAAAATAGTTTTTAACACCTTCAATCAAAACGTAATAAATACACCTTAGATGAAAGGGAACCTGAAAGAACAAACAACAATATGTAAAGGTGTCTTGTTCCCTGTAAGAGGGCGTTTTAACATACTAACCAGATGTTAATAATTCATCTCCTTCCCCATCTCCCACAGCATGAAGTTTCTTCCACTTTGGCCTCTGCCCTGAGCTGCTCCTTGGGAGCTCTTTATTTGATTTAACTTGTATTTAACCAGAGAGACACACTGAGACCTAGGAATCATTTACAAGATTCCCAAGGACACTATTCATCATATCAGGAGAATTATTTTGGGAGTGCATAAAGGCACGTGGGGCTCATACACAATACTTAGCCACCTTCTGAGTTGCTATGATGAAACTGGAACAGCCTCGTGAATTCAATCACATGCAGCCCACTTTTGACTTATCTGCCAAAGGTCCACTTCTGACTTATCTGTTTAGAGAACATCATTTCAGAACTCTTGAGGATCCTTTAGGTGCTTTTTGGCAAAATCAAGACCAATGTTAATGCCGAAATGCAGACTTGACTCACATTTTGTACTGTATGATTTGAGGGACTTGTTTAGATTCCTCGCATCCTCTCTAATCTCTATCTGCTCACCCTGCCTGACGCTCAAAGATCTAGTGTTTAATGTTCTCAACACGCATCCATTGGGTGAGGGTGGGCGAGATAACACAACAATATTTCTCACTAGTTTCACTTTTCTCAATGCCACTCAAACTAAGCCTATTCATTCGTTCAGCTGTCAACGTCAGGTTGTCAATTTGGACGTGATTGAGAACTCGCTATCATGGCATCTGGATGGGTTCTGAAAATAGTTCGGATTTGAGGACTACGTCGAGGTGTGGGGGAAAATAACAGCAGCATGCTCAGCATGCAAAACTCAAATTACTGATGCGAATGCCACAACGTCTAACTTTGTGAGGCTCCTGAAATCCTTCAAAGGCAGGTAAGAATGACATTGATAATGAAAATCAATTCTATTCAAGGAATTTCTTGTAGTTTAGCCACATTCTGATTAATTTAGCCTTTATTCAGTATGTTACTCTAGTCACATTAACCAGAGATAGTAATGGAATCTCCCCATTTCTTTAGCTTAATATTTCTGGACATTTTCTCAAATTTACTAACATGCATGACTCTCCTTAGCATTTTGTTAAAGTGGACATTTTTGTTTTGTTTTTAACAATTAAAAACTGGTATATATATAATTATATTTGATCTAAAAGCATAAATACAATTGACAGCATTTTAATGCATGAAGAAAACATACTGAACAGTATCAGGTTTGCTTTAGCTAATTAAAAACCAAAAAAGTGATAATGTTCATCATATTACAACTTTCCTTACCCATTGATTTGAATACTTGAAAGCAAACACTCTGAGCTGTGGAACTTGGGACTTACTTGAGACTTTCCCATCATTAAATTAAAGTCCCATCATTACTTGGGACTTGACTTGAGACTTGGAGTTCAAGACTTGGGACATGTCACTTGCAACAATGTGACCTGGTTCTATGCCTGATTTAAATAGTTCTCTATGGTAATGTAGCAAATCTCACCTAATTCCAAAATGCTAAAAAATGCTCAAGTTATTTTATAGACACCATTGTGCACTAACTCTTGGAAAGATGGTGGTGTTTCTCCGAATAAATTAATATATATTTGGAAAAATGTAAATGCTCTTTGGTCACTAGAATTAAGCATAATCCCTGGAATTCCTCTTGGATATCAATCTTTATTTTCTTTCTGACTCTTTTCTCAGTTGTTTGCTATTATAGCCCTTTTGGATCATCTAGCAGATCCTTAAGCACTTAATTGCTGTTCTGATTACTTGGCTGCATCTTGGTTTTCTACGGACCATTGCATCCTAGGTCCTACTTAAGAACATCAAGCTTTTATTGATTGGCCGGTGGATGGTTGGTTGCCTTCAAGACTTGGTTGGCTTAGGAAGAGAGAGAGAAAAATGAGAGGGCACACTCGAATGCCGTGACACAGGTGATCCTACATGAATGCTAAAACTGCATTGTTGCTCCCCCAATGGTGCCTCCAGGTAGATGAAACGCATCACTCTGAAATGATCTAATTGACCCTGAGCACAGGGCTTCAATGCATAGATATCCCCAAAATAGGTTCATCGTACAACTATAAAAGGATCTCATATGGGGACAGCTGGATAAGAATAAAAAATAAGAGGATTTGCTGGTATTGATGACATGTGAAATAAATGCTTAGATTTCATTTTAAATGTTGCAATAAATAATATTTATAATATAAAGCCAACTGAAACAGATAGATACAAAATTAGGACACCCCATGAAATATTTAGATATTGTTTAAGAATTATAAATCAATCAATATTTTATCTTCTTTCAAACAGTATCTATAAATAAAGGTGATGCAATTGAACCAAAAACAATGACATTGTAACTATGAAATCATTTATTTAACAAAATATTTCCAACAAAGCAATTTCCTACTTTGGCAAAAGTTAGGCCCTAACAGCTGGTATTGCCCCCTTTGGCTGAAATAACATAAATACGACGTTACCTATGACTGTTTAACAGTCTCTGACATCGACTGGGAGAAAGTTTTTCCCACTCCTGGTGGTGGAGGGGCTTCTTGAATGCACAGCCCCTTTCACCCCACAGCATCTCAATAGCATTATTGGCTTTTACTTGGCCATTCTGGAACTCTCCTTTTCTCTCTTTTTGAACCATTCAATAGAGATTCCAATGTTCGGATAGTAATTTACAATTGGAGAACATTTAATACAACCCTCAACATCCACAGGTCAGGCAGTCCTGGCAAGTTTAGCCAAGGAGCAGACTGCAAGATGCTTAAATATTTTATGGGCGTCCTACTTTTTTCATATGACTGTATATTAATGAAATACATAATACTAACTGATAATCAAAATATCAGTGAAAAACATTGTGTGTCACATTGCATAGTAAATCTAAGGTGCTCGGCAAAAAGTTGAGCATAGCAGATATGGGCATATTTTTGGAGAGGATTGAGGTTAAACTGTGTTTCCGCTTAACCCAAATATTAACCCACATTTTTGGTTTGGCGACCCAAAATATATTTTTTTAAATGAGCCGCCAAACCGAAATCATATAGGTGTTTTAAGTAGGTCATGTGTATTCCTCCCTTTTCTCCAATAAAATGTGAGATCGAGACAGGTTTTCTCCTTCAACACAAATCTACCAATGCTTATAGTGAGGGTCGATATCTGATCGTAGTTGGGTAAATCCACTCAACTTCGGTTACCCTACTGAATATTTATGAACCAAACAACAATCTCACCTTTTACAAAAAGGTGATTGAAGATATGACTCAGGCTATTATAGTTGTCTGAGAAGATCTTAATTGCTTGGCGAACCAGTAATTGGATGTATCGTACTGCGAACGTTCATAAACTGAAATGCCTTTTGTAAACCAATGATAATGTAGATGTTTCTCTCATCTTTACTGTGTGAAAACCACAAGGAATGTCTCAGTCGCCATATCGAATAAAACATTGCATTTGAACGGGAAAGAGAAATTGACTTATTGGATAGAGGCGCACTCTTATCATGCAACTATAAAAAACTACCTTCAAATGTAATACAATAATCTCAGCAATAGGGTGTAAGTAATTTGTTTATATCTTTACAACAAATAAAAGTTATTTGCCTTCAGCAAATTAACCACATACTATTAGATAGACAATGGTTTAAAAAAATCTGTACCTACTCTGGAGGGGATTGTAATTTCAGGTTTCTATTCATGACATTTTGGTTTGGTGGTTTTGATTGCTTTGTCAAATTCAGAAACAGTTCCCTCTCAGTCTGGTATCCTTTTGTTTACTTATACATGACCTTTAGATTCCCTCATTATCGCATCAATACATGTCAGTTTTAAGGTCATTCATGTATTTATCGATCAGTTTCACTCTTATATTTTGTTTACAGGCCCTATAGATCCCATAGTTACCATAGCATTGATCACTCAGGTAAGATGCATCTTTTTCTTCTTCTTAGGAGTCACCACTAGCTAAATGTAATCTACGTTTTTTTCCAGTTTTTTTTCTGGTTGTCTGGCACAATATAAAACTTTTGCTTTGATAATGGAGGTCAAAGAAGAGGGGGGGCACACTGTGTGAACTTTTCATTTATCAAAGGCCCTCATTAGCCGAGACAATATTGATTTGGAGATGCTGGAAAGGTAAAGCCAGTGGGAGTCTCTCTAAACAATCCTAGCCTGTTTTCCCCAGTCTAATTAGATGTCTGGTTAGATGTCAGCAATGCGGTGTGTTTATGTGTGAGGGAGAGAGAGAGCATATGTGTGAACTCTGTGATGACCAAAGGAGGATCCAATGCTTTTAATCCCCAAACACTAGTCCTCACTGTGAGAAGTTCAACTGTCATTGCCTCTTGTCTGGAGAAAGTAAATATGGTCTCTGTCACTGTGCAATGAGATTATAAGCAAAATTTCAACTATTTAGACTGAATTAGGTAGCAAAACGGCGTAGTTCACACTGCACCTAAATGTCTGTCGTATTGGTAGCAGGGGTTTAGTCAGTTCATCTTAGAGGATGCATCATGAACATATAACATAATAACATGCTCCAGCCTTGTAAGTCTGAGTCTGGCCAGATGAGATCAACAGTAGTGTTGAGCAAGATGGTACAGTGGAGCAAACAGTCAAGTTGGCCCTCATACAGACTGATTTGGCTCGGATGTATGTCTAAACATTATTATTAGTCAAGGATCCAGCCTCACACTTGCACAGGCAACTTATGCAATGTCAGGAATAACAGAATAGACAGCAGTAACATTTCAAAAATAGATTTAAGCCGTTTCTCTAAATGTGGTATTGTGTTGGGAGTTTGGCATTTAATTAACGAGGCAACATTGATTCTACAGCCATACTTAAATAAGAAGTATACTTTAGTTTGATAGGGAAATGCATTCACAAAAAGGCACACCAATTGGCTTTTAGTGGGTACTTGTAAATGCCATCTTTAAAGTTCAGATCCTCTTGTTTGAGAATAGTCATTGCTGGATTTGTTGAAATAGGAGACCCCATTTGGTAATTTGACATGCCAGCTGGTTACTTTACAGTGAAGAAATGGTTGAAATAGGAGACCCCATTTGGTAATTTGACCAGCCAACCAATTACTTTGCAGTAAAGAAATGGGTGGAATGTAAAAAGTGGTGATAAATAATACATATTGGTGTTTGAGAAAGGACAAAGGCAACACCCCTTGCAGCTCCTTGACAACCCCAAGATAGACATGCTAAGATATGTACTATAACAGTCACACCCGTCACAACAGTTTCTACCCCTGTGTCATGCCGCTATGAACAAGGTAGAATATGAAGATCGCTGTTAGAGACCGACAATATAGCCTTTAAGATAATGGTTGACTTTGCAAAGCAAAAGAACATGACACATTTTTGGGATTTGCCAACATATACCAATATCTTTACGTTCCCCAATGATATCCCTATTCAATTTTTACTAGCAGACTGGGAGGATTACGGCTATTCAAAGATGGCTACACAAATGGCCACAACAGATAAGTACTGTTGTACCCCATTGGCAACTCCTGTCCAGGTGAACAACAACAAAATCAATTTGGCCCTGTGTGGTAGTAGCAGTTAAAAACAACCACCGTCACTGGGGAATGAAGATATCGTCATTGTTTAGATTAACCAACAATGAGCAGATAGGAACACAAGTGAATGGAAGCACTTCACTAAGTCCACGGGTGGGAACCATTCACAGAGTTATCCTCTATTGTGGGTCCCTGAGGTATGACTATATTCAAGATGTTGTAATTGCTGTTATTGCTTTCTTGTTTGTTGTTGTATGTTCTTTTCTTCTAAGGTTACGGTACAGGTGATGGTCGAGACTCATGCCAACCATTATCCAGAACCGGACATCTTAGACCTAGATCTATTAGAGTAATAATACCATCATTGTCCACAACGTTAATAGCATGGATTGTGATGACCTAAATCTTAGTGATTTGATGCTTGACTAACTGTGAGAATATACTTTATGAATTTACATAAGAGTTGTTTAGATTTCAAATAGGCAGACTGTTGTGAAACTTCACAGAGTTGTATGTATTGATTAATTGGGCCATTGTATAGGAGAGCGAAAAATCACTAGCTAAGTCCTGTGTTGATAGCAAAGTACTGAGTTCATGTATTTAGTCAGTAGGAAAATGCAAGATTTGTTAATGGAGCCTGACTAATCAAAGGAACAAGCCTAGGCTGATTGAGACCATAGACATGTTTGGCTCAAAAGTCAAATATTTTGTAAGAGGATGTCACCTACTTGCCTATACCAAAGAAGTTTTATCTCAGCTGTACCTCAGAGACATTTCACTAGTAACCTTGTTGCAATGTTTTCTCTCAGTTTAATAAAACAGTTATTGTGCCAAGAGACTTATGCCTCTGTTTCTACTTCTTAAGGGTTATACATGGTGGATTTCCATCACACCCTCTTTATGCAAATGTGACATTTGATATTAATCAGCTTCAAATGTGGATGTGCCACCTGCTTTAACAGTTACAACATCTAGAGAGAGTTTTGCATATTTTCTCTGAGCCATCTTTCTGATGTAATAGTGCAGGTGTCAAATTGATAAAGCCCAGTAGAAATTGGTTTTGGAAACAAAATTAAATCCATGTACACAGCTGTGACGGTTTGCTCTGATTTCGGAAACCGATAACTACAATTGGAAAAAAAAAACAGCAACTGCCAAACGAGAGATGGAGGCAGTGCTGGAATCCCAGAGGGAGAAGCCATGCCTTGTTTTTACCTCAGCGTTTTTTTTAGCATTCCGATCAGACATCAGTTGACAGGGGAACTGGCATCTCCTCCCCTTTCCCTACAGAATATTGTCCCTGAATATATTGTCCCTGGATGTCCCCTCTTTTCTCCACTCACCACTAAGCCATTCTATTGTGCCCTTAGATTTATTCTTTCTTTGGTTCTAATACTCAGCATTGCGTGTTGTCAGAGGTGGTTTGTGTGTCTTTGTTTGTGTGAAGAGAGAAGCATTGTCACTGGTTTATTAATAAAGTACTAAAGTGTACCCAACTCAATATTAACTCATTTTGACATTTTTTTTTAACCAGGTTACATAATTGGACTTCACTATTTGCTTTCTGGTTTCCACGGGGATTTGTTAAAAAGCTAAGTCTAAATGTTGAATAAAATGTAATGAATATTTGATATGATGAACATGTGGTTCTTGTAAAAGTAATGTTGTTTTTCTAAATATGTGCATATGTTTGTGTTTTTGCAACTGTCTCTTAATGTCTTTCTGTTATTGCAACTATGTTCCTTAGTGTATGCATATTTGTTTTTATATAGTTAAAATAAATCTGAATTGACCCCTTGCTAGAATAAAGGTAAAAAAAAAAATTACATTAATAACAAAAAAGAAACAAATGAAAAGAAAACACCAAAAAAGCAACGGATGCAGCACCTGGAAGTGTGTTTTAGGATTGTTGTGCTGTTGAAAGAAAATGATAAGCTCAGTGCAATCAGATGAGATGGTTTATCGCTGCTGAATAACATACTCAAAAAATGTATGGAACACGTAATCATCACATTTTAACACCAAGTCAATTAAAGTTTAGGGTTATCAGCCTGTCCAGTTAGGAAGCACAAGCAATTGGGAATCAATGTCACCAATTTTGGGGCAAATGAAATTGAAAAGAAGTGCACTAAAGAGGCAAAAGCAAGACAACACCCAAAAAGAGAAAGATTTTACAGGTGGCGGCCACAGGCAAATGCTCCATCTTTATCCTTCTTGACTGATTCTTCTCTAGTTACATTTTTTTTTGTGTCCCTTCTGGAAGTATGAGGGGGTACCTGCAGCCCATTCAGGTTGCACTGGTAGTCCAGCCCCTCCAGGATGGCACATCCATACGTGCGATTGCAAAAAGATTTGCTGTTTCTCCCAGTACAGTCTCAACACCATGAAAAAGATACCGGGAGATGGACCGTTTCTTTGAGGAGTGCTGGACAGGGATGTAGAAAGGGCTCAGCCTAGCAGTAGGTTCCCCAGACCCGAATCCAACTGAGAACCTCTGGGCCGTTGTGGATTTGTGCATCCAACGCCAATTAGCGCAACAGACTGTCCAGGAGGACTGTCTGTTATTTTGAATTAGGGAACATGTAAGACAATTAAAATGACAAAAAATGATCTAATTCATTGAGAAATAGGAAACTCAGGTTTACAAAATCCCTTTAATAATATCAGTACTATTGGTAATTGGTATTGTGTAGTTAACCATTCATTATTTCTACATCTGTACATATTACCTGGGACTTATTTATAGAAGGCTATTATCACCATAGTAATCATCATTATGGTTTTTAGCTGAAAGTTTGACCCAGTGCTGGCCTACTTTATAGGTAATCCCTAGTTCACTCTCCCTTGTGATTTACATGGTACCTTGGGATTTCCACATTTTGTGTCACAGCTGGTGTAGTCTTGAGGGAAATAGGAGTTTAATGTTTTACAAGTTTTATCGGTCGCACATATTTCAGCAGATGTTGTTGTTGGTGAAGCAAAATGCTTGTGTAACTGGGCCTACATGCGCTATTAACGTCTTGATAAACAAAAAAACTGAAAATGCACAAAAACACAAATTGTTTGTCTAAGTAAGATTCTGCACATTGTGAACACACTGGCTTCATTTTTATGAAGGAGGGTTGGGTTGTGTCAAAAATGGTTAAAGGGATGGATTAATTGACAAATTAGATGGCAGGACACTAGCCATATCTAAACATTTGCCATAGCAACTAGAAATGAGAGAGCAATACAGTGTTTGATTTTGACGATACATTATTGTGTTTTTACTGTCGTGGGTGGAATTATGGAAGGTGGATTTTGTGCAAAGAAGCTTTCTGTGATTTCATTAATGGGGTAAATCAGGGGCTGAAACACGTTTGTGCCCCAAAAAAGCAGTGGGTTGTATATGATCAGCTCTGGAAAAAATTAGGAGACCACTGCAACTTTTTCTTTCCTTTCCAAAAAAGGAATGTTTTGAGTGATGAACAGGAGGGTACAACTGGCAGTGGTCTTTTAAAACTCTTCTGTTCCGCCAACCCAGCAATTACCTTCTGTGGCTTACCTTCAACGAGTGGGGTGTCAATGAGTGTCTTCCGGACAACTGTCAAGTCAGCAGTCTTCCCCATGATTGTGGTTGTGTGTACTGAACCAGAATGAGATATTGAAGTCTCAGGGAGTTAGTTAGCTGATTAGAGCTCCTCTCAGGTAGCCATTTCTGTATTGTAAATGTTTTATACTAATATTTTGAGATACTGGATTTCCATGAGCTGTAAGCTGTATTCATCAAGGATATAACAAAAAAATGCTTGAAATGTTTTACTATTAGGAATGAATCTAGAATATATGTGTCACTTTTTTATTTGCATTATGGAAATGTTTACTGTTGAGGTGTTTAGCTGGTACTATTTAATGAAGCAGCCAGTTGAGGACCTTGTAGCCTGTTTCTCGCCTGTTTCTTGCCTTCTACTATTACATTTAGGAAGAGTGGGTGCGTTAGGACATATCTCAAGCTGGGGTGACCATCATGGATTTTTGGGAGCTCCAAAGAATAATAAAGACACCGCTTTACATGTTCATGGTTTCCAAAGCTACATTTGCTGAAGACAATTGAACAAGTCAATAATTCAGTATAGACTTCAATTACTGATTGAATAGGTAACTTTTCCAGCTATTTCTTGCCAATAGACCTTAGAAACTTGCTTAAACTGTCAATATGATTTAACTTATTCAGATATTTCCGTAAATCTCTTAAAACCTGCTCACCTGCCACACTACCCATTTAAATGTGTGTTAACAGCTAGGCCAGCAATAAGCTCACTGTGTATTTGTTTCCGTTGAGTCTCTTGTGCACACCCATAGATTAAACTCAGATGCCTCTCATACATTATTACTGATGCACAAGCCTGTAGATATGTGTACCCCATAGAACTTTCTAGTTTAAAATTAGAATCTGTCCCATTGTCAAATGGAGGCACATTATGTTCCTTCATCTCAAGTAGCAGACTAAAGTTCAGGCAATTGAATCAGAGTCATTTCAATATATCTAGTGTTTTATAAATGTTTTGCTCTAAAATATTTGCAAAACCTAGGTTTAAATAAGTAATTTAAAAGTGTTTTAAGGCAGCTTTCAGATTTTGAGAAAGAAAATTATTAAAAAACAGTTTATAATCAGATGTTGTTTATTAATCATGTACACTCCTTCAACATTCATCTACCATAACGCTATAAAAAAAAACTTTCTGTCACTTTCCATTTAGTAAATTAATTGAAATGGTAAATCAAGGCTGTTAATATAAATGTGGTATTGCTATTTGTAGCTGCTTTTGAAATACATGATCTCCACTGAAGTATTCATTAGACATTTGGAGTCCAGAGGAAAGATATTCAGATTTTCTTCTTGTAAAAAGAATCCAGCTCATCCAGACAAGATGTGCTTGACAAAGGAAGCATAGTTAATGCATCCGTTAGCGTCCTCCTGGCCCGCCATCAACCTGTCAACCTCATCCTCGGTCATCCTTTCCCCCAGGGTGGCCAGGACGTGACGCAGCTCTGCACCCATGATGGTGCCATTACCCTCCTTGTCAAAGACACGCAGTCCCTCCACAAAGTCCTCATAGTTCCCCTGGTCCTTGGAGCGGGAAATGTGCTGCAGCATGGGCAGGAAGGTTTCAAAGTCCACAAGCTTGCTACTCATGTCCTCGGGCCGAGGCTTCCCCAACACCTTCAGGACGTCTTTGTTGGTAGGGTTCTGGCCCAGGGCTCGCATCACATCCCCACACTGGGCAAAAGTAATCTTCATCTCCCCTGTGGGTGTGCGGTCGAATAGGGTAAAGGCCTCCTTGAACTCCTCGATCTGATCAGCTGTGTACTCTAGGGTGATGCTCTTGGGGTCAAAGTCAGGCTCTTTGGGAGGTTCAACCACGGGTTCGGGGGCTGGCGTTGGCTTGGCAGCTGGAGGTGCTTCCTTCTTGGCAGGCTCTGACTTTTTGGGTTCAGGTTTCTTAGCTTCCACCTTTTTGGGTGCCATAGTGCTAAATGCAGGGGGTTCCAAGATGAGAAGGGATGTGTGAGTCTCTGTGCTCAGAGTGAAAAGTAAGTGTGGATAAAAGGAGGCCGTTCCTAAGCACAGATGGTCACTGGCTCTCTTAAAGCTTTTATATCTAGTTAGCCTGGGGAGGAGATATAGGGCTGATAAACAAGGTCCTATGGCATACTATAAAAGGAAGAAACCTGAAATAGATGCGCCTGTCTATTGTGTGACAATGAGGTATTATTCTCAGCTGCTATCATTAAGCCGACAGGGCTCTCTACTGTCATTAACCAGGGTCTAGCTACATTAGCCCAAAATGTTCTGTCTCACTGATGGTGCCAGACAGGGATCAGAGCACAAAGACAATGTATTACTGCATGAGAACTAGAATACAGTTTTTATGTTTACTTAAAATAAGATTGCTGTAAATATCACCTTTTTGATATGACATGAATATAATAAATATGAAGATTTTTGTATGACAGAGCCATGGTCAGTAATAATATACTGTATATAACTTATACCAGCGTATTTTTTGACTTTGGCCCACAGAGAATACTCATTTTGATTTGAACTGAAATTAATACATTTGATCTGGAGTACATCTGGAATAAATTGTGTGCTATATTTCTGGCTTTCAGAATCCTTAGCATATTTATATAATGCATTCTAAAATAATAGTAAAAATGAGCAACATTGTTATAGATTATAACAAGCTTCTGCTGTAGATGTTTCTGGAAATATATTACAATGTACAATCCATCTTTTCTTTTATGTGTCTCTAATCAACAACAATTGATCTAATTACTAAATAACAAATAAAGTTACAATTGTAGTAACAACATAACTATAGGTAATATGGTTGTTGTGTACACCATTGGAAAAGGATATTTATTAAATGATATTTTACATGAGTAACTACTGATGTAATTGGACATTCTTTTGTGACCAACATTTAGTAGATGTTTTAGTAGAAGTTTTTATTTTATCTTTTTGCTAGCTGAAGATATATGTCTTGAAGCATCTATATCCTCTTTGTCTACCGATCTTCAAGTATCCTATTTCACACATTTGTTCTCCAATTATATTCATTTGGGAATGATTTAATGAAGACACAAGCATCCCTCAGGAAAGTCATTGTATGCGATAATTCTTGTTTTTAGCATAGTAGCAATGTGGCCTGCACTGAATCGCATCCCAGCATACAATTGCATTTGCATTACAATTTTGTTGCATTACGTTTTTATATTTTTGTTACTGAGATTTTAAAATAATGCTAAATATGGCATTCAATTCATACAAGTCTATCATCAGACTGAAGACGATTGACTTTGATCATGTCATGTTACCTGATTCCCTTTGTGTTTGTGCTAGCTGAACCATTTTTCTTTAACTGGGTTCAGCGTAATCTTGCAAAAGATATGCCATTACGGTAAATGCGTTACAAGAATGCATAATTTGTAGGCTTTTTGCAGAGGTGAGTTGCCGTAATGAGACAGAACTAACTAAGACATCTGTAAATTGCATCCATTAATCAAAAGGGGAGAGCCGAGGGAATATGCGTTTCATTTTTTGCTTGGCCACAGCCTAATCTTCCCAGAGTCGTTAGTGGCAGTTGTCTTGTAACATAGACAGTCCCCATGACAGAATGGTTGGAGCTACCAACTCATAATCAGAGTCGTTGGAGCACGTGGCTGTATTTAGTTTAACAGTCAAACACACACAAGCCATGCTGTTGACCATAAGATATGATTACAGTACAGAAAATGACCCATTCCAGAATATCTATATGTTCAGTAGAGATTCCGGGACCAGTAGGTGGTTTTGGTCAAAGACACCAACAGGCTGATTCAAAACTGAAAGGCTAGGCAGGGTAAGCGGTGTAAAAATGATAGCAAGGGTAAAAATATGGTTTCCTCCCCCAATTTTTTTTTGCACTGAAGCAAAATCATTATTATGACCACCGGTCCAAATTGTTGTTGGTCCTCCGCATGCCACCAAAGCTGCACCGCCCCGCCAAGCCATGGACTCTACAAGACCCATGAAGGTCCTGTGGTACCTGGCACCAGGACATTGGCAGCAGCTCCTTCAAGTACTGTAAGTTGCCATGTAATCCTAACCCAAACTTTTTAGGAAGACATGAGTTCTTGGCCAACACCTCCGTAGTACTAAGCTGGAAAGACTTGTTCCAGTCCTCCTGGTTGTGTTGCAGATCAAGACGATACCTAACGATTCCAGCTGCCAAACTGCTGACCATTCCCTACCAAGGTTGTCCCTGTCATTGTCCATCTGGTCATGCTGCTGTCCTGGACACAGCCCACGTGAATTCATGAATAATTAACTCTTGTACTCCTAAAATATTCATCCGGCACATCCAGAAGAGGACTGGTCATCCATCCGAGTCTGGTCCCTCTCTAAGTTTCTTCCTATATGTCTTTGCCTTTAAGGAGTTTTTCCAAACCATGGTGGACAAAACATTGTTGTCCCTTGGTCCTCGGGGTTTTAGGCTGGGTGTTTTGTAAAAACACAACGGCTGTTGTTAAAAGGGCTTCATGAATACATTTAATTGATTGATTGACTTGTTTGGTCTAGCACATTCCACAGATGCTCTAAAGGAGATCTGGGGCATTGGGTTGCCAGGGCAACACCTTGTTTTAAAGCATCCTAGTGCCATCATTTGCCCAGGTAAATGTACACACGTACACGGCCATTCACATGATAGGGCTCGTTGGACCAGCTGACCTTTTCCCCCTGCTCCAATGTCGAGTTCCAAGGGTGGACAGGGGTCATCATGGGCATTCTGACTGGTCTGTGGCTACGCAGCCCGTTACACAGGAGGGTGAGATGCAGTGTGTGTTGTGACACGTTCCTTCCGTAACCATCATTAAACTTCTCTGCGACACAGTAGATATTCGGTTGGTTCGCACCAGACGGGACAGCCTTCCTTGCCCTAACGCATCGATGAGTCTCGTGCAGCCAACACAATGCCGCCAGTTTCTGGTTTTCCCTCTTGGGGGCATCCCACAAGCCTTTTCAGGGATGCTCATTATAGTTTATACATATTTGCATAGACATATTGAGGGACACTTTATTGGCATGAGTAAATGCTATGTGATTTCATAGTTAGCTAGAACTAATAACTGATATTGCCGCGTTTGGCTGAAATTTCTCAATAAGACGTTTCCTATAACTGTATGCCAGTCTCTGACATAACTAACGTCTTATTGACTTTATTTCAGCCAATGGGGGCGATACAAGCTATTGGGGCATAGGGAGTCCTAACTTTTTCTCAGTAGGAAATGGCATCAAATATATATTTATAAATATATATATTTATAGCCCATCCCAAAAGCCTATTCTCCCATAGTCATCCCACTACTAATACCAAGCTGCTGAGATCTATCCCATATGTGTGTGAACAGACCAATGGATCCAAGAAGAGTGGGGAATGTAACAGAGCTCTTAAGCCTGGAGATAAGGTCTGGAATGGGAGCAGGCTGGAGGGGGGTGTGTGGTCTTGGCTGGTCAGTCTGCCTAGGGGCCGCGGGGAGTAGCTGGGGGCTCGCAGATGGGCACAATGGGGTTGGAGGTTAACATAGCCGATGACGACTGACATTTCATTGGAGGAACAAAAGAACCCTGAACTGATATACGTAAGTGAAGAGCAAGGATGGGGCCACATTCCTCACCACGTAGCTGGAAGTGACTCAGATATGCCATACATTGTATTTATTGTTATTGTTTGGCTTCAAAGGCTGACAGTCAAGGGTAACTTACAAGACATTTTCTTTCTAGAATGTGAAAGACCTACATACACTGCCATTGTATTCTGTCCCTAATGTGTGCATGTGTCATCTGCATAAATCAATAGATAGCAAACAATCCTCAAAGATGAGCAGACAAAGGCTGTGTTACAAGTTAACTTTCTCTTATTATCTTTTTATTCAACTGTAAAACTGAAACATACATACATCTCAAATTGCATTAAATAGCATACTGAAATAAACCCCACTGGAGTGACCTTTATTAACATAGCCACATAGTTTAGACATATATACTCATATAGTGATTTGAAATACGCACACATTTGTCTAAAGTTGAAATGACCACGCCTAAACATAGTAACAGAATCGGATAACAAGCTACTATTACTGTAGCTAAACTCTAGCTATGTGCATCAAATGTACATTCTTAACAGACTACACTAAATAAAAGGAACATCGTATTTCCTTTAATAATATGTACTTTATAATTAGTTTTGAAGTTTTTTTCTGCACCATTTACAGTGTCTTAAACATGACAGAAACTTACAATCAAAGTTCTTTAAGGCACACATGAGGAAATTAAAACATCAAGTACTAGCAAAACCTCCCTGAGAACAATTAACCACAATATTTTTTCTCATGAACTTCAGAAAGATTATACACAACAAATAAGGGCCATAGGGCGCTAAGAAACAAATAAATAAACCACATGCTATGTGCCATGACACATCAAAAGGTTTTAGGTTACTAAACAGATAAAAACATACACTACTGTTCAACTACCATCAGGGGTCACTTTCAGTCCATTAATTAAAATTACATAAAATAAATCAGAAAAAACTTGTAGAAATTATTAATGTTGTAAATGGCTTTTGTAGCTAGAAACGGCAGATATTTAATTGAATATCTACATAGGCATAAAGAGTCCCGTTAACAGCAACCATCCCTCCCGTGGTCCAAGGGCAAAGTCTCTCAGTAGTTATGTTTGCATAGTTGAAATCTGTTGGTCTGATTAAAAAATCATTATATATTCACGCAATTGCCCTCTTCATACTAGCTGAGTATCAGGAGAATCAATAATTGTGTGTTTGATTGCAGGCTCAGTAGTAAATTCTTGTTCTGAGACATGTTACTATTACATGCAAGAATTGTCTAAGAAACTAAAGATTTTGTACAATGTTGTGTACTACTTCCTTCACAGAACATCACAATTTGCCTCGAACCAGAATAGAAAGTGGAATAGAAGGCTCCGATGCACAACTGAGCAAGTGGAAGACACGTGCCTAGTTTGAGAAACAAACGCTTTTCATAGTATCTACATAACATCGGTCTCACTATCGGCAGTGAAGAAGCGACTCCGCGATGCTGGCCTTCTAGGCAGGGTTCCAAAGAAAAAACAACTCAGATTGGCCAATCAAAAGAAAATATTAATATAAGCAAAACAACACGGATACTGAACAAAGAAATATTGGAAAAAAATGTTTTGGACAGACAAAACTAAGTTTATGGTTTGAATCACAAAGAAGAACATTTGTGAGGCACATTCAAAATAAAAATATGCTAGAGGAGTGCTAGACGCCATTTGTCAAGCATGGTGGAGACAATGTGCAGTGTCCTCCTACAACAGGACAATGACCCAAAGCACAGTTCCAAACTTTGCTAGAGCTATTACGGGAAGTAGTCATCAGCAAATCTTCTATCTATAATGGAGTGGCCAGCCCAGTCATCGAATCTCAACCCTATTGAGCAGTTGTGGGGCAGTTGTAGGAGCATCTTGAACATATCATAAGTGCCTATCAAGCAAATCCAATGTGTTGGAGTTGTGTCAAGAAGCATGGGGTGAAATCTCTTCAGATTACCTCAACATATTGACCTGGATGACTTGAAGGTCTGCAAGTCTGTGATTGCTGCAAATTCTTGGACAAAAGCAAAGTTTGAAGGACGCAATAGTATTTAAATTAAAAACAAATATTGAATGTTGAATATTCTACTGAATATTTGCCGACATTTGGCTTTTAGTGTTAGCTACTACATTTTCATTTAAAAAACAACAGTATAACTAAGCTAGTATGAAAAACGCAGTTTGTCCAGCTTTCACCAACCTGTAGAGTACAATGTTTGCTTCAACACCCGTTTTTGAAGGCTTGACACAATTGGGTCAAAAAGGTTCCAGTTTGCCTGTGCAATTTTTTATAAACCAAGGAAAATGACTTAACCTAGATATCTGGAAATACCATGGCAGATAACACATTGTTGAAATCACAGCTATACAGAACGAGGACAATCATGTTCAGTTGCTCCTAGATTTGATCTTGCTAACAAAAAAGCTAAAGCAATTGCATCACAACATGACCACATTTATTTTTAGATCAGAGCTCACATATTTATCTAGAAGACCTGTTAGTGTGAAAATACTAAAATAAAGCATGAATGCATATTTTGTCCTGGAACACCCCTTAAGCGGTCACAAGGATCTATAGAATCTGGATAAAAACCTAAAAAGTGTAAATCACTGGACTACCCCTTTACCTTAATGGTAGCACTTTACTTGAAGTTTAGTATAATAATATGGCCATGACTCTGTCATAAGTATGTCATAACATGTAATGTCAGCTGACATAACGCGTCAAATCTTGTCATAACATGCTCACAACACCGTTATGACACATATATATTTTAAAATATTATGCCAAATATAGTGTAATTTCATGGCTTATGACACATACGCATAACCATTACAAACCATTCTGTAAAACCAGTCTTCTGGTCTTTAGAATTATTGTTACACTTCATTATAAATGCTATTCATTATGTTCATAAAACATTATATGTCGTAAAGACCTGATCTACCATATCTTTTGTTTAAGTTTTAAGCACTTTTAAAAATGTTTAGGTAGTTTTAACCACTCTTTCATAGGATATATGCACATTAACAATGTAGTGTGTATACCACAAAGATAATGGTCAGTTTACTCAGCCATGAAGAAGGAGAGGACAATGCAGAGATTAAAGAAAAGACAAAGCAGGTATAGAGCATACGTAGGAATGGGCCACACAGGATATTAAAATGTATAAAAAAGATTAAAGTAGGTTAAAGTATTGCAGATTTAAGGTATTTATTTGGTAAAATATCTGGTCCGTTTTCTCAGCCAAGAAGATGAAGAGCACAGAGACAAGATACAAATGTGTCCAGGGCAGGTTAAGAGAACAGGTAAGCCTGGTCACAGGATATTATGAATTGCATTACAGATTAGGGTATAACAGACTTAGACATTGGTGTGAATTGCAAAAATCGAGTGCATGGAATGGATAGCCATATCTTCAGAATGACCTCAGAGGAAAGGAGATAGAGATGACAAGAACATGTAGAGATGCAACAGAAGATATAGCAAAGGATGTAGCAGAGGAAAGACCTTACTCAGAGGACCCATCCCATCGAATTCTTGACCCTTCAAGGCCAAAAATTACTGAGAAAGTCTATTGTTATTACTTATTAAGAAATCGGGAGAAAAAGTAGCGAGGTTGTTGTAGTCTAAGAAAGCAAATAAAGAGTATGTTTGACTTTCTTCAGCACTCCTCAGATAAACAACCTTTTCCTCATCCGTCAAGAAATGGGATATTCTGAAAGACTTTGTTGAAATTACACTGAAGCCACTGAGTGACACCAGGTGGGAGGCAAAACAGGATTCCGTTAAAGCCTTACGTTTTCGGATTGGGGGAGCTCTTGATGCTTTTAAAAAGCTTGAAAAAGAGGCTAAATATGGTAAAATTGCATCAGAGGCTAAATACATCTCTGAATAAATTGTGTGCATAGACTTTTCTGTCTTTTAAAAAATTTGATGTGACATTTTGGCTGAGATTACACATGTAAGCAAGGCACTACAAGCAGCCATTATGCTGGTCAGTTCTCTGAAAGCCTTATTGGTTACAGAGAGGAGGGATACAGAGAGGAGGGATTTCAAAAATCAATTTCCACAGCACGCAGAATGCCCACTGAATTTAATGCAGGCACAGATTTCTGGTGGAAAATGCTTAGTGACAGATAAAAAAATATTGGCCATGTCTCTGACAAATTTAGTTATTTAATCAAGATGACAAAAGAAGAACTGGAGGATTTAAAAACCAGGTATGCACTGAAAGATCTTTCTGCAAACTGAAAATTGTGACTATGAACAATGGTAATCATCTCAATTGAAAACAACAAACTGTGTTTTTTTTTTTTAAATGGGCGAGTACAAGCAAGGCATGTTGAAGGGCTGTAATCTTATAGTGGGGAGGATAAGGTTGTGGAAAATTCTGGAAAACCAATGAATACGCAGGACTTTTCTGAAGAACTGTGAGTAGTTTAATTGCCCAGGGCAAACAAGGACTCATGAGCAACTATCCCAAAACGAAAAAAACAATGGTAGAGCAACATTGTTCTTACATGAACCATCATTTGAAATTTCAAATCTGGTCACCCTGGAGTCATAAACATGGTCATTCATGTGAATATAATATGTGTATAAAACTGTTATACAGTGGGAACAAGAGAATATGTTATATAATCATTACACACTGCATGTTACGTTGTGTAATTACTGATTCAGCAACTGCCATATTACATACTGTGCAGTATACATAATCATAAAAAATATAAAGTTTTATATACTTCTCTATTGATTATTATTTGTGTTCTGCGTTGTCAGGAAGGAACATTTATGTAAGCTTTCATTATCAGGGAATACCTTGTGTATCCGGCACTTGGGGGAGTGACTTATAAAACTTGAACTGGCAGGGCAATAATACTGGAAATGACAAAGGTCACTCCCCCATCCCCCCCTGTCCTCCACTGCTAAGAATAGGACTTATGCCTGTGTCCCCCAGGCCCGGCTCAGAATTCCAAACCGGAGATTAGGGAAGTTTCCATGTTATTCAAGCCTTTCCATCCCTGGCTCCCAAAGTAAAGTCTTGGCTCCATGGCAATTGTCCCCCTTGTTCTGCTAGGCTGATTTATTTTGGATGCAGTCTGCTGCAGTGCTTGGAGCGTGTTTGTGAATGGCTTGTACCTGTTTATCTCCACAGCACACAAGCTTATGAAGGGTTTCTCAAAGCTTACCAGGCACTTTACTGAGCTGGATCGCCAATGTGTTCACCTCCGGCCTGTAATTTTGGCTTCAGTGGACCATGCATTTATTCACAGTGTTCTCACTGTCTATTTGCCATGGCCTATTTCAACCTTAAAGTTGCAAATCATGTCATTGAGTTAAAACAGAAGTGGAATGTGACCATGGAGGCTGACAAGCCCCTGTAGTATGTACCTTTCCAGGAATAAAGGTACAGACTATAGGTACTCAGCTATCTTTTTGCAATAGCATCTTAGACACATAATATATTCAGTGCATTGTTCCCAATAAAACAGTATATATTTATTCTGCAGAATTTTGTTTTTACTAGTGTCTGTATTTATTAGGGCAGAACCGCCATGTACCTTACCTGCTTTCAGCTTTCATCATAATTTCCCACAGCATCCATCCTTCCTGTGTGTATGCAAAATGGGCCGTCTATACATCGTCTCCCACGTTGGGTCTATTTTAGATTGAGTTGAAAATTTCTCCCAATTCAAGTTCAAATGGGCTAAATGTACACTAAATTGTAAATTGGCCACATCCAGAATTATATTTTTAATTAATAGAAGTGGAATTAAATTACATTCTAAATAATGATTTACTCTTATTATACAACCTTTTATTGGTAATAATAATGCTTAAGTGCAATCATTGTTAAAGGGGATATCCCTAATTTTTGTGAAAAAAAGCAACTGTGCATTCAAACTAACCTTTCCCTCCACTCTGCAAGTTATGTATTCACGTTTGCTTATTAGGAAAGCACAGCACAGGGATTAAACATTTATGCATGCAAAATATATATATTTTTTTTTAAATAACACTTGAAACAGAGCAATATTTTAATAGTTTTGCAAGTCACTGTAAAAGTGTTTTGTACGTTGTTTAAGCTATTAACTGCAATGTCATTTACATTTTGGAAT
Source organism: Novumbra hubbsi (assembly GCA_016801125.1). NCBI lineage: Eukaryota > Metazoa > Chordata > Actinopteri > Esociformes > Umbridae > Novumbra > Novumbra hubbsi. Next base: position 135,242 of record JACXGK010000015.1, read on the forward strand.
TCAAAATATTAGCTTTAAACAAACCTCAATGTTAGCTCTGGCCAACCATTGCTTTGAAATGTAGCATTGTTTGAGTAAAACATGATTTACTCCCACTCAAACAATTGTTCTTGTTTCAAAATTGACCCCAAAAAATGAATATGCGCAGTGCCCAGGCGTCCACCAGAAGGCAATGCAAATAAGCTCATCAATGCCCAGAGTTTATGGTTTAGATGTTGGACAGGGTTTCCCTGTCTTGTTCTATGACTCAGTTGCTTGCTAGCTTAATCAGGGTTGTTTGTGAGCAGAACAGTTGGGCAAGATGTCAAGGATATGTTGATTTGTCACAGATCATGTAATTTAAGGCGATATCCTGAAATTGCTTAACAGATTTAGATGGCACAGGAACAATTATTCCCTAACCTATTCAGTGCTTGTTTTGTCACAGAAATTCTGTAAACTGGGTAGTATTTCAGCAACCAGGAAATTGAACAGTGATTTTACTAGCGGGTTCTGCCTTTGCATTTTTGGGGCAAGAAGATTCTGTATCTTGATAAAACTGATGGTAGAGAGGGAAGGAGCCGCTTTTTCATTTGCCAAAAAAGGTCTGTGCTCTGGTTCGCCCCTCCAAAGGATAGGAGACAAGAGTTCTGCATACAGTACACTGTTATTTTGATATATTATATTGTATACAATTCCTGATCTGAAAAGTACCGGATTAAAATGTAAAAACATAAAACATGCTATGGTTTACAACATATTTATTTTCCATTGTGTTTGATCATACTTTTTTTAATGCTTCCTTATTGATATTCTGACCATTGTTTTCTGAATTACATCCCGCTGGTCTTGATGCAAGCCCTGAATGGCAAAAACGGTTTAACCACAGTATGTCTATTGTATAAATATATGGGTTATATTTTTGCTTTGCTGGTGGAAAATGTCTGTGCAGATGCATAAAAGAAAGAAATTATAACGTCCCTTTGTTTAAATAGATAACAGATTTGTCTTGAGACCTGTGGAAAATATTATTTACATACTGAAATATATATGTTTTTTATCCTACAATTCAGTCATCCCATAAAGGCAGCTAAATCCTTTTTAAAGCTTCACTGTAACTTCTCTATGAAGGGGTCTGTTATTTAGATTGTGAGTGGAGGTTTGTATGAAAAAAATGAATATTATTACCTTTGAGAGTTGAGATATTTATTCTCAGCAATACTACTCTCATAGGATAGTGGGTTATTAGTATTGTTGCTAAGTAACAGAATAAAATTGTATTGAAGGAACATTTTTATTGTGAGAAATAATTGTAATTAAATAAAAACTGTGTCTTCAAAACTGCTTTCATCAAAGAATCCTCCATTTGCAGCAATTACAGCCTTGCAAGCATTTGAAATTCTAGTTATCACTTTTTATTGGCCAAACTGAGATTTGGCTTTTTCTTTGCAACTCTGCCTAGAAGGCCAGCATCTCGACATAACCCTGTAGATGCTGAGCCTGGTGATTTACGGGTATTATTTAAGCTGCCAGTTGAGGACCTGTGAGGCGTACCTTGCTCATTTGTGCACCGGAGCTTCCCACTCTTCTTTTTATTCTGGTTAAAGCCATTTAGCGTGGCCCTGTGAAGGGAGAAGTACACTGCGTTGTAACAGATCTTTTGTTTCTTGACATTTTGTCATATGGTGTGCCGAAGAGGAAGGTTGCACTGACAACGGCTCAACATACTTTATTTACTTCTTGGGTTATTACTGTCTATATTTCTTTTATTTTTGTTCATGCTGCACTGTCTCTCATTCAGTATGATTGACTAGCAATTTTTAATGTTCATTTATTACTAAATACACACTTTTCCTCTACGTACAGGAGCTCTTGATGTGATTCATTTGTCTTTCCACTGGTTTGATTACCAACAGAGGAGAAAGAAAAGAGGCAAACATGCCGGTATCCTTAGTAGATCTCTGACAAGATACTGCAATCCAACGTTATCGAGCATTTTACTTAAAAATGTTCAAACCCTGAAACCCCTGAAATGGTTGAACTACACCCGCAGATTAGCTTCCAGCGGGACATTGGGAACTACTATGTTGTGGAGACCTGGCGAGGTCCCATGATACCCGACATGGCCATCACAAGTTGTCCTTATTGCCATGATGGTGCCAGTGTATTCTACTATTCACCTGCCTTGTTTGCTCAGTGTTTTATTTGCTGCTGCTTTGTTTTTCTGTGTATGTCATTGAGATGCCTCTGCTTTATTGTTTATGATCGTCAAGCTCTTTTCAACATCCGAACCTCAGTAGAATTGTTGCTGTCAAAGCACGACTTGAGACAAAACTAAGTCTACCACTAAGTCTCCCTCCTTTCTATCCAATTTACCTTCAGACCTGCGCCACTAATCCTCTGTTTATTCACATAGGCAACGTAAAAAACAAATCAAGGAAAGCGAGGAGGTGTACTGAAGGCTGAGTTTCAAGCCTTACCTGACCTAATCCCATGGGAAGGACACTCGCATTTTTAGCAGTGGATGGTACCGTCTTCCTGTTGTCCAGCGTTCACGGACTTTTTGAGGATGGTGGACCTGGCTTATGGTTCCTGGTCTGACTGCCATTCCCTATCTGCCAATTGAGCTTCCTCTACCCTGGCGGATAAGGACATGCAGAATACGTTAGAACTTCTTCCTCCTGGATGTACATTTCTGAACATCCCTCGGGCACAAATACAGTTTACGTGTTCTTATCGGTGACATTTGTGACACATATATCATCTGCCTGTTCAGTTTACTGCTGCAGTCGACCTGTTCTGAGATTGCAACTTGTTTGCACATCGCCTGCATGCGATTAACCCTCAGTTTCTAACAGTTGATACCTAGATGGCTGCTGTTATCTTAGTGCAGAGGGGCTCATTACCCTTCATGTCTCCACTGGTACTGATAACTTCGACCGTGTAGCTCCATTGAGGACTAGACGCTTAAAGCCATCTTCAGACCCATGGCTGAATGATAATACTTTCTCTCATGTGCACATGTAGACAAGCTGAGAGGAATTTTATGAGACTGCTTTTCAAATTATCAGAGAGCTGTTAAACTTCAATAAAAAAAATTTTCATCCAACCTTGTTTTCAACAACAGTCGTAGGCCCCAGGTTATTTTCAATACTTCTAATTCTCTTATGAATCCTAGTAATTCAACTCTTGTTGTGCCATCACCTGCACTATGTGAACATTTTATTAATTTTGTTACCGGAAGGATTTCTGCTCCTTGTTCTTCAGCGACCTCCTTTGCCTTAGTACCCTGCTGTCTTCGAACATGTTTGAGCCTGTATCACTCTCCTTATTAACAAAGTAAGTTCATAATATGGGGCCAACTCTGGACAGTATTCCCTCTCATCTTCTATAAGAAGAACTCTTACTTCAGGATGTGTTCCTGCTGCCCTAAAACATACTGTAGGGCAGCCTCTTATCAAAAAGACAAATCTGGATCTTAGTGTTCCCTCTAACATATTTCCAAGTAACATTTTCTGTCAAAAGTCTTTGAGAAATTATTCCTCTCCGTTTCAGGATTGATTTTAAGATTTTATTGCTCGCTTTCAAGGTTTTAAATGGAGTGGTGCCTCCTTATCTGGCTGAACTCTTACACCATCATGACCCTATAAGAGCTCTGATGTCAACCAACCAAGGAAAGTTCTGCCGAAATTCTTTCAATACATAAACTTTCTCACTCGTGGGGATCGGACTCTTGACCATTGTTATTCTGATAAGACAAAACACACTTCCAATCATCTCCTCCCAACCTACAGACAACATCTAAAACAGAACAAACTGTTTTTTTGGGCATTTCAACGCTGGGATGAGAAGTCTATTATCACTCTCCAGGATTGCTTCGAGACCAAAGACTGGGGGATGTTCTTTGTAGCTGTTTCAAACCAACCACCATTATTGCTTTACCAAAGAAACCTTCCGTCACCCTGTAGCACTGACCACCATCATCATGAAATGTTTCGAGCGGTTGGGGGATCGCTGGGGGATCAACCAAAAGCACGGAACCTCATAAAAGACTATATCCACCCAGGCAATGGTCTGTTCAAACTGCTGCAGTCTGGTAGATGTTATCTGAGCATCTGGGCACGCACTTCCAGACTCACAAACAATGTTTTCCCACAGACCATAAGAAAGACTACTTAATCAGCAACATTGATCTGTGATCATATGGATCACATGAACATGTCAATGCTCAGATGACATTCTATGAGGTTCTATGCACATTTAGGTTCTATGCACAATTGCATATATAGAGGTACCATTTATAGGAACTATTACACTAATATTTCTTTCTGTTAGTTTACATTTTTATTCTATATATTTTTTTGCTTTATATTTTTTGTTATACTACTACTTTTTACTTATACTACTGTGTAGAGGACGTGTCATGTCATAAGAATTTCATTGTTCAGAATGACACTGATATTTAGTGCATTTGACAATGAAATACTTTGACTTTGGAACAGCCTCTATTTTACAGAAAAAGAAAACACAGACACATTTCAAAAGAAAGTAACTTTTCTGGCAATTTTGTGACTGTAATTGAACTACTTTATTGTGTATTTAATATTCACAACAGTTTTTAGCTGTGCTAATATAATTGCACAAGGGTTTTCCGATGTTCAATTAGCCTTTTAAAATAATAAACATGGATTAGCAAACACAACGTGCCATTGGAACACAGGACTAATGACTGCTGATAATGGGCCTCAGTACGCCTGTGTAGATATTCCATAAAAAACAGCAGTTTTCAGCTACAATAGTCATTGACAAACATCTACACTTTATTTCTAATCAATTTCATTGAATTTGTCATGGAAATCTTTTGAAAACAAAGCTCTTTCTAAGTGAACCAACTTTTGAACAGTAGTGTAAACAGTAAAACCAACTAAGTATATATGTCAAAATATTATTTTCACTGATATTCTATATATTTATACTATTTCATTAGCTTATATAGCTGTCAACATCCATACACATTTTTGTGAAGTATATTCAGTACCATAATTCTGTTTTTGTCTCTGCCTCATAATGAATTCAGGAACATGAGATGTACCCAGGATTCAGTATCAGAGATGCATGCCTCCAGCAAGTATTCTCAAATCCAGGGATTCAGCAAAGCGTGACCAGTGGTTGAAAATACACATGGCTGACATCCACTAATCAAAACGGTATTGAACCATTTCTCCAGAGAGGAAACAAGTTGCACGAGAGCAATCTCCCTGTACACAGTCAGTACACTGTCAGCTTTTACTAATTTAGATTATTATCAGTCATGACACAACAGTTTCTGCCAAATGCCACGGCACCAGTACATTTCTCAAAAGTTAACAGTTCTGTACAATCTTTTCATTTCTGTCTTGTTTAACATAAAATGCCATACCGTTTTGGCTTTCTACTTTCAGTGGAATGTTAGCTATAATGGAGGAAGCTGCTGTATAATATTAATTTGTATATTTGTCACGGTTTTGTTGTGGGGTGGAACCATACGCAGACATTGTTTCAAAAGTAAAGGTGAATTTAATCCCAAAGACAAACGGTACAAACTACACGAAACTGTACACGTAAAATGAAAGGACTAACTGACATAAAAACGATATACAAAAAAACAAGTAGCGTATCTACATGAAATGGGAGTTAAACAAAGGACAAACCGTGAGCTGTTGAGATACAAACAAACAATAAACCACACCGGGTGTGGCTGGAAAACTAACCTAAGTAGGCTCCCCAATCAGAGTCAACTGAATGCAGCTGCTCTGACTGGGGAGCCCACAGCGGCATAGAGAGGGCTAGAGGCCTCACTAAGAGTCTTGCCCTGAAATGGCCAGGGGCTCGCAGCCAGGGCATGACAATATTTCTTCTAGGGGAATAACCAAAACAATGTACTCCAGACAAACATAACTACAGATAGCCTTAGCAGATACTGCTCATATATAACAACTACAGTAACTAGCAACCGTACCTATCTGGAATTGCGTTTATATAATAACTTGCAAATGTAAGATTATGTTCAGAGTTATGTTATTAAGGAGTAAGTATATATCTCCAGTGCTATTGTTCCTTAATGACTTGCTATCAAGTTGGTTATTAATGTTTTGCCAGTATGTTGGTCCTTCATCGCCTCATTAAGTATACCATTTGTGGTTAAAGGTTAAGGTCAGAAATAAAGTTAGGCTATGTTTAAGGTAAGGATGAAAAACACAAAAGCAGAAAATGTCTGAACAACACAATTTCAAGACGAGTAAATGTTGGAATCGAACTCGCTACCATCGAACAGAATGCCTGCCAACCAACCTCAATCACAAGGCCCTTGCAAACAGCCACTCCATTTAACTATTAATATGTTCATAACTGCCATTGCCAGCCAGTTTTCAATTGGAGGTAAATGTCACTTCTCATATGTTGACACTCAAAGTTATAGCAAGTCATTAAGGACCAATATAACTGGAATATGTTGATTTCGAAATAGCACTGCTGATATGTTCATACTTAAAGTAATCACGTTTTCCAAAATAATTACATATTTATGTAATTCCTCAATTGATATCCTTAAGTGCTTAAAATGGACCTGCAATCCACAGTTTGCCTTCCGGATTGCCGCATAACTCGACGGCCTCAGATCACCGCCACGCTGGTAAAGATTTCTGTCCCACAAAGGTCAACTAAACAAGAAAAAGATTCTACAACATAAAGTATCCAACCAGCCAAGACACATTCAACATTTCCCTTTACTCCCTCACACATCTCTTAACATGCATTGTTCTAAGAGAGGTGACAGCTAACCCCCAGCTGTCTCTCTACGATTAGGGAACCTGCAGCAGCTGTGTGTCGTTAGCACAGCCCGCTACCCACTGATCGTATCCAAACCATTTTGTGACAGACACAGCTGTACATTTTGATAAAACATGGCAAAGCCCCAAAAGTGTCTGGGTTTCAGTTGAAGTAGAAGACAGAATTGGTAGGTCCTAAGTAAGAACAAGATGTTTTTGAAAGGTTTTCAGAAGCCCTAAAAGGCCCTATTATACCATTATTGTAGACTAGACATCTGTTAAGATGCCTTATGTGTCAACATTTAACAAATACCTTTTTTATCCCAGCAATAACCAAAGTTAGTAACCCTTTTAGGATGTATTTATAGGTGTCCAGCACTGCATGTTATTTTAATGAGACTGTCCACACTTCCCTTTCATCTAAAACAATCCTGCTTTAACCTAAAAGAAATAATTGGTTTGTGTCTCTGTGTATTGCACTCTTGGAAACTTGGAAATAAATATTGCATATAATGTAAAAAAGGCGCAATGTTCACTTGAGTGGGGGGGGGGTGTTTAGGGTCAAACTTATTGTTTTCTATCTTATTTGCAAACATAAGTGTTAAAATTACATTGGGTGTGGATGTTAGCTCAGTGGTTAAAGCATAAGAGCAGTATCCCAAAAAGTTGTATATATTGTAGATTGACTTGAGTGGAAGCACTTCCACTCAACAGGAATGAACTTTGGTTAACAACAGCATAATGCCACATGCATGGGCACCCACCTCAGGTATCTACTTATGCGCACACACCATTGCATAAGAACATCATCACAGCATCATTGGCACACAGGGACCAAATACCTATTTGTCTACATCCCCCATTTTTAGCTTTAGTGCTCTACCAGAGAACAAAACGGTTCCTTAGTTTGATTAATGTCTATAACAAAATACAATATAGCAAATATATAAAATGTAAAAAAAACCCTCAACACTTAAACCACATTGGGTCTTGATGAAGTAAATATAAAAGTTGCCTAAATTTCATCATGGCAACGCATAACGTGACTCAGTAGCGTGTACGGCCCCCACATGCCTGTATGCATTCCCGAGAATGTCTGAGCTCCTGATGAGACGACGGATGGTGTCCTGGGGGATCTTCTGCCAGATCTAGATCAGTGAGCTCCTGGACAGTCTGTGGCGCTATTTGCCGTCAGCAGATGCATCGCTAAATAATGTCTCAGGGGTTCTCAATTGAATTCAGGTCTGGGGAACATGAGGGCCAGTCAATGGCATCAATTTCTTCATCATCCAGGAACTACCTTCACACTTTGGCCACATGAGGCCGGGCATTGTCCTTCCCCAGGAGGAACCCAGAGCCCACTGCAGCAGTGCAAGGTCTGACCATGGGTATGAGGATTCCATCCCGGTACCCAACAACAAGGTACTAGGGTAAATTTGGCAAGTCTGTGCGACCCTCCAAGGAAATGCCTCCCCAGACCATCACTGACCCACCGCAAAACTGGTCATGGCCCCTTCATGAATTCTGTATCTGAGAATTTGGTCTGAAACATGCATACCAGCCGTCTGCTGGAGGTAATTTTGTAGGGCTCTGGCAGTGCTTCTCCTGTTCCTCCTCACACAAAGGAACAGATACCGGTCCTGCTGCTGGGTTGATGCCCTTCTATGGCCCTGTCCAGCTCTCCTCGTAAAACGGCCCATCTTCTGGTATCTCCTCAATGCTCTTGAGACTTATCTGGGAGACACAGCAGACCTTCTGGCGATGGCATGTATGAGGAGCTGGCCACCTGTGCAACCTGATTGGGCATGACGCCAATAGGGACAAGGACACTAACCCAATGCTAAACTAGAGAAGAATCCGTCAGGAATTATAAAGAGAGGGCAATTATCTGTGTCCTCCTCCTGTCATTCCCTATTTGGGGATCGTCTTGCTGTCTCCTCTCCAGTACATATGTTTTCATTTGCACCAAAACAGGTGACATTGTTTCAAAATTGTTGCTTCCTAACTAGACAGATTGATATTCATGAAGTTTAACTTATTATCTTATTGTTATGCTGTGATGATTACGTCTTCTTTTACGTTTTTGAGCAGTGCATTTATATTTATCACCCTGCACATTTACATTATGCATATCATTTTTCTCACTTATTATTAATGAACACCCGTTTTTGCATTTAAACCACATATTCAAGATTGGGGTAGAAACGTTGCCACATCTGGAACAAAAACATAACTGCTTGTATTGCTGGCATTTAGCATTTACTGTGTCTTTACTCTCTGCAGCTGCAGTCTGAGCATTGCCAAGCTCAGGTTCAGGATCTGAGACCATTCAGTTCAAACCGTTCAGTTAAGTTTGAATTTGAAACTGATGGGTTTCTGCTACAGGCAGAATGAGTCGGCAATTGCATCTTTACTCTTGCCTTCCGACTCTACAATATAGGATCTGGGCTCAGTCAGCATGCTTTTAATAACTAAAATCTTGTCACAGCCTCTGGCTGTTTGCAGTTTGACCACTTGGGAGTCATGCAGCTGAGAGAGTGGCTTAGTCCATTTGTCGTAATGCATCTTCTGCACTTTTCTTTTCTTTGTTGGCTGAGCCTGGACTGCTACTGTGTTCTTCACCTTTGGTTTTGCCAGTTGTTTGCTGACAGGAACGTTTTGTATTTTATTCTGAATTGCAGCCTCTGTGTAGGTGAATGTGGTGGTGTGCACCAAATGAGCAACAGGATTAAGAAGTCCAATCTTTTGTTTGATGTTCTAGGCGCGGCATTGCACTGCAAACTGCCCTTTCAGCAAGGCCATTCGCTTGGGGATACTCAAGGCTGAAGGTGATGTGACAGAAATCCCATTATTTTGCGAAGTCACGAAATGTCTGACTCGAGAACTGTCCCCTATTGTCCGATATCACCTTGTAGGGTATGCCATGTGTAATTACACTAAGTGAGTGCTAAGTTGATCAATTTCAAACCACCTGGAGAATGAATCAACCAGCACCAAGTAGTTGAGATTATTCCATTCAAAAATGTTGGTGGCAACTGTGGACCATTACAGTTCTTGTACATGGTGGAGGTGTAACGGCTCCCTCTACTGTTGAGGTTTAAGGGCATTGCATGTACTGCAGGACTGCACAGTGTTGTCATTTTCCTTTGTCCTAGTCAGTCAGAAAGAAAGAAAGTGCTTTCTGCTTGGTTGCCTTGGCTTCTAGATGTCCTATATGCAGTATTTTCACATACTTGAACCTGTATTGTTTGTGAAATTCTGACTTTCAACTCTGAACAGGCAGAATGGTTTTATTGTAATTGGTCTTGACTGATGAAGTATTGTCTTTAGAGCTGTATGCTCTCGCCGTTTGGAAGGATCAGCTCTACGGTCATCATTTCACAGTCGTCTCGTGGCGGTGTTGTGATGTGCTCTTTCTTGGTGCTCATGAGAGTGTCTGCCAGGGAGAGTTTCTTCCCTTTTTTGTAGAAAACCACCAGGTTGAACTTGTGCAGCATCTGCATCATTAGTTGCAGATTTGGTGGTGCAGTGTGGAGAGGCTAGTTCAGCATTCTGATCGACGATTGTTTGTCTGTCTCCAATGTGACTGGCTCCACATGAATTTAGTCATAGAACTTAAAACCGGCAGAGACCATTCCAAAGGCTAGAGGCTTGTCGTTCTGCTGGCAGACTGTGCCTAGGCCTTACTGTGATGCATCACTGATAACGATAACAGGTCCGCTCATGTAGGTTTAAGTACAGTTGGAGCTTTTTTGATGATGTTTTGGTAACTTGGCAGGATACAACTGAGTACCTTGTAAATCAAAAAATAAAAAAGTAAACTGTGCAGTTTTCAAGCCATGCACAAAACACTGGTACCAAATAACCCTACAGAATTTAGAACTGACTCAGTGTTGTTGAATTTCAATGGTAAATTCATGTGTCAGGTTGTTTTTGACAAACCTAAAGCACAGCCATCAGCTAGTAATATGTACATGTGAGGCCTCCTTATGTGGTAGGCACAGTAATTGTTGCGCCAATTGCAAAATGGTAATGAGCAGCCAATAGCAGACGCAGATGGAATTTACGCACAGAGAGAAAAGTATGCATTAGGTATTAAGTATGCATCGACAGGCA
>JACXGK010000015.1:146242-195672 GCA_016801125.1 Novumbra hubbsi
GGGCAGGCAGGGGTTCAATAACGGGGGTAATAGAAGGACGAGTGGCAGGAGCGTTGGTCGGGGGCAGGCAGGGGTTCAATAACGGGGGTAATAGAAGGACGAGTGGCAGGAGCGTTGGTCAGGGGGCAGGCAGGGGTTCGGTAACGGGAAAACTGGAAACAGGCACTGGGAAAACTAAGCAAGGGGAAGCATGTAACGACTTGGGACGGCACACAAAACTGGCAACAGGGAATCCTATATTAGCAGCAGAGATACATAGTTGGGTGCTTATTCTAGCAACATATCCCTTCAACATGGAAATGCTGATGCATTGCCCTATTTACCTATTCAGAATGACCCTCCATTAAGTAATTAAAATATACACATTTGTGTGCCTTTCTTGGCAAAGAAGATGATTGTGTTAAATCAAGTCTATTATTATAAACTCAGTGGATGGCCAAAACATTTGATAGATCATTATTTGAAGTGTTATTCGATGAGGAACACTGAGTTTACCATGGAAAGTGATTGTATCATGCTGGAATTTAGGGTTGTGACACCTAATGCAATGAGACCAGAGATGATGAATGAAAAGAATAATTTGATTATGTTTAAAATGAAAGTCACTGAATGCCAACTTTTTTGGTTGGCTAAACTAGATAGACATTAACGAGTACCTGTCAGAAATATCAACTAACCGGAAACAAACCAGTTAGGGATCTAGTACATTGGTGAAGCTAAACAGATGGACCTTGACAGAGGATTAATTTGGATTTTGCAATAAAAGGAAAGCACAATTGTCTGGTGTAAATGGACGGAAATTCCAAATGGCCAGAAATAGTGTTTAGGGCAAGCATTACAAGACATCAGAATTGTTTTTGCATCATACTGTCTTGTGTTAACCTAGAAGCAAAATCGGCTCTCCTTTCCTATCCAATAATCTTCCAAACAAACAATGGGGGAAACACATTCACAGATGTGTGCCATACACTTGCACAGTCTAATAGCGCAGCAGGTTAAAGAGGCCATATGTTTTTACAGTACTACTAGCAAAAATTACCAGTTCATGTTCTATTAAGATGATGTTTCAAATATTATTTTCTACAGAATTGTTGCAAGTGCCTGAGAAATTTCCCGTTTAAACATTCTTGTCGTATACTCACTTCAGACATCCAGTAGCACTATTCCCCCCACCCTAAACCACCCTGGACAAGTGAATACTATACCGCTCTCATTCGGTGAGGGAAGAAAAGATATGTTATAGTTTGAATTCAGTATTTTTCATAGGAAGAATTCGACAAGGGTTTCTGAGAGAAACCGGTTTTCAATTTCAGTGGAGGATAGCAACTGACAAACTCTGTTCTTTTGCAATACTGCCAAACAGAATATTGTCTGTATGCTTCTCCTTCTCCTTGCCTGGAGTCCAGCAGACCACCCCAAAGCCAACATAACAATTCTAACATACCACCAAATCCCATGGGCTTTGACCACAGCATTTTATCACGGTCAGTGGGCACCTCCCAGCAATGGAGAGGTTGTCTTTGGTCTAGGATGTCTGGAGATCCTGAGATAAATCTCTATTTTGATTCCTTTAGGTAAACACTTTGATCATGCCTTTTGGGTTCCAGGTAGAACCTTTTTGCTGATGTCCCTTGTTACAAAAGGGATCTACCTGAAACCCAATAGGCATGATCAAATTGTTATGCCTTTTGGGTTCCAGGTAGGACCCTTTTGCTGATAACACTTCCAACTAAGGGTTCTCCAAGGAAACGAAAAGGGTTAAACCTGGAGCCCAAAAGTTTTGCCAATGCGAAGACAACTAAGATTCTTTATATGCCCCCCCTTTTTGGTAAGAGTGTGTGGTTCCATTTATCTGTGCTCTACGACCTTCCCCTTGCCAATTCAGCATGCTTTGATGCTGTATAACCACTTATTATGCTGAAGCAAATGCTTTTCCCTTTTATTCCTTTAATAGTCCGCAGAGGCTCGGCTTGACTGATATCTACTTTGTGACGAAGTGCTTATTAGCATTATTTTGCTTACCCCACACTTGCACATCGTTTTAGAACTTTGTTTCTTCCAACCTCTGAAAGTATATATGCTACCAAGTAGCTCATTAACCCACCCTCAAGTTTGTTTAGGTCCACATACTGTGCACTCTATCAATATTGGCACCTAAGGTAAATCCGAAAAGAAAATCCATTGAAATAATGTAATTGTTTTTTATCAGCTTGATCTTGCACTCAAAGTATCACTTCAATCTAGTTTTAAGATCAGGCATTCCAAGCTAGAGATTGTTTTTCTACCCTTAGCCCAGGCCTCAATTATTTTATGAATAGATAATTCTGAGTTAAACCATGGATTATGCAGATCAATTTCTCGTCCTTATCCTTCTAGATGAAGCATGCCTATCAGAGGTGAAAACACAAATTAAATAATTTAGTGCAGGTTTGGCATCTCGTATTGCAACCATACTACAGTCAAAGCCACTTTGGTAAAGGTCTTGCTCATTATAATTTGCAAAAATGATTTTGGTAATAATACTTGGTTTGGCCCTTAGACTTGCATTCCTAATACTTTCAACTGGGCAATGGTTGCTAATATGTAACATTAACACATCACGTGCCATATTTATATCAAGTGCATCTGCCAAAATATAGTCGGTGCTGACTTAATGTTTTGTCCTTAATTCTTTGTGCTCCCTCCTTTGGCCTGGATATCAGTTGTATCCTATAATGTTTGAGGAGCTGTAAGAAGCTATAGGAAGGGATTTGAGACATTCCTCTATACTGAAACATTCCTCCTTGGTTTTCACTTGTGGACTCCTTTCTCATTCCCGCCACAGGTTCAATTTTTTATTATCATTGTGTTAGATTCTATCCACTTTTGATCCATGCCCACAGTCATAAAACCGGAGAATGTGGCAAACGTATTCAGATGCATGAGTCCAAAATGCTGATCTGTTTTTGGTGTTACATGTGTTCCAATAATTAAAAAGCTAACATAGAAGAGGCATTCAACAATCTTATAGCCCACTCATACATAGTATATTATCCAAGGTTTATCCTAAAAAATACCCTTGTATGGTTATGGTTGGTAGTGCCCTTAGGTATTGTTTGAGTCCTATGACTCCTGTGTCCTATGTCGTGGAGTGGGGCCCCAACTGTAATTGGAACCAGATGTTACCAGTTACTTCCTTTTCTTTGTGGAGTTTCATGCTGTTAATCTCACAATTGTGTTGTAAAACAGTTCTTGGTAGAAACCTATCCCTCCCCCCCTTTTTTCAGGACAGGCTTATAAATGATCAGAAGGATATGTGCTATATCAGAGGGCTACAGGAATAGGAAACTGTATGAGCTCTGGTTGCTTTTAGACTTGATTCTTTAAAAATAGATGCCCGAACAACCTGAACCAAATATGAGAGGTGCTGGATTCTGTTCCATAGGTGCAGGATCCGGTTCAATTTAACACCCGATATGTCATATGGAACAGAAAACACTGGAGATGTCATATGGAACAGAAATACCTCCTTGTCACTAGAGGCATACAGACCTATTCCAGAAGGAGACAGATTATTTACAATTTAAAGAAGGCTGCTCTTTTTTGCATCCTACCAGCCAGGTGAGATAACTTTTTTCATATATCTGAGCATTCCCATTTCCACCACAGACAGAGGCCATGGTATAAAAGCATTTTACAGTCACCTCTGAATAATGAAAACGTCTAAACACCTGGAAGGATGTTGAGCTCAGGGGCCAAGATTTTTAACTCATCGTTTCAGGGGAATTACTCTTATATCATGTGGCATGTCCGAGTCATCACGCTTGCAACACCAGCGCTGTCCTAACATGTATCCTCCATAAATGCACATGTCATTTCGGGAAACTGTACATACAAACCCCAGTGCATATTTTGCAATGATTCAGCAAAACCTGCAGTTACTAAACAGCACACACAGATTCTGAGAAAAACATTGTTCTTCTGTTTCTAATATAAGCAGTTGGTTTAGAGAGTTGTGAAATGGTCTTTCCCTTTTGCTTAGTATGTGCATTAGGGATAATGTATTCATAAAGTGTTTCACTATTGACAGAAATGGCATGCTCTATGCTTCCTGATGTGTGCTCATTTTATTTTAAGTTCCCCTGGGCATATACTTTATGATGCATTTGCCAGGAAGTGAACTAGAAAAACATGTAGATGAAATAAT
This sequence comes from Novumbra hubbsi, assembly GCA_016801125.1. Classification (NCBI taxonomy): domain Eukaryota; kingdom Metazoa; phylum Chordata; class Actinopteri; order Esociformes; family Umbridae; genus Novumbra; species Novumbra hubbsi. The sequence goes on from JACXGK010000015.1 coordinate 150,429, forward strand.
TCATATCTTTTCAGTCTACATGTACAGAATACATGGCATTTACCTGACCTGCCACTAACATGTTATTTAGTCACTGCTGCTAAGCTTTGTGTCAGAGAGAAAAACTGGTGTGTGAAATTTAAAATGAAAGGACCGAAGGTTAAAGAATAAATGGCTACCTTAGTAAATCGCCAGAAGGGAAGCAAGGGGTACAGAAAAGGACATAAATGATCAAACTCACTCAGCTGAACCATGATAGTGCTAAGTACAGTGTCCTTGCACTTATGCAAAGATATGGCTAATAATACGTTTTGAAAGTCCATGCATGCTTAAGGATGCATCTTGATCCCCTTGGGATCTAACACACAGCTGCCACTACCTGTTGAGCATTGTCTCCCTCAGCTCAGCTTTGTCTGCTCCACTGGGTAACCATACCTGTGAATACTAGGACATCTTGCATGCTAAAATTAGTTATGTCTTCCTGCAATCAAAAACCTAAAGGGGCCCCTGAATAGCGTAGCTATTAAAGTCACTGCCTTGACATTAAGTGCGTCACTGAGCACACAAGCATTCAAATCCTGCTCAAGGATTAACCCAAAATTCCTATGGAATTCCTACGAAAGACTACATAATGAAGACAAAGGAGCATTCAAGGCAAATCCAGAATAAGATTATTCAAAAGTATAGAATATGGCACTGTGACTAGGTCTAGAACAGGCCATCCTGAAAAATAGATTACTCATGCGAGCGGGGCACTGGTTAGGGAGGCTAACAAAAGGCATACGGCAAATCTATAGGAGTTACAGTCTCCCACGACTGAGCCGCTAGACACTGTGTGTACTGCAATGATAATGGCAGTGCAAAAGTGGCGTTTAAGGAAGAGCAGAAAGAAAAGTGCATCAAATCTCAGAGTTTGCTAGAAGGCATTTGGAAGACTGATACCAAGTGGAGGAAGATTCTATGATTTGATAACACCAAAATAGAGCTCTTTGGTCTCAATACTAACCGTCATGTTAGGAGTAAACACAGCAATTCATCATGAGAACACTAACCTGTCCGTATAGCATGGTGGTGGCAGCCTCATGTTATGGGGGTACTTCTCTGCACCAGGGCCTGGAAAACTTGTGAAGATAGAGGATGCAGAAATGTACAGGGAAATCCTGGAAGAAAACCTGCTTTGGTTTGCAAGACCTGGAAGATGATTCATCTTTCTGCAGGATAATTACACAAACATACAACCAAAGCCATACTGGAGTGCTTTAAAAACAAAAAGGTCAATGTCTTGGAAAAATCCAGTAAAAGCCTCAATCAAGCTGAGAATAATTGGAAAGAGTTTGTTGTTATCTATCCTTGAAAGAGTTTTAGCAATTCTGTGCAAAGCTGTGCACTTCCAAATAGACTAATGGCTGTAACTGCTGTCAAATATTCACTAGAGAGGATGAGTACTTATATGTATTTTCTGTTTAGAATATTGGTTTAATTTTGGACAAATTGTTCAGTGGTAAAAACTCTTAAATAAAATTTAAAATTTTGTACACTTTCATATTTAAATGTCTATTTGTTTCTGTCTGACACTTAGAATAAAACATTCTCAAATGATTGTGGTTAACATTAATGACAGCAATCTTGAAAACCTAGATCTATTCCATATCGAGTAGTTTGCTTAACTTGACAACCCTGACAGATGAGCCTGAGTGAGAACAGTTACATTTTATTCATGCAAAGGCAAGGAAAGAATAGAGACATAGAGATATAAGTTACATTTTAAATAAAAAATATATACATTTGAACAGAAACAAATGTACGGCAGAAACTAATTTAGCAATGAGGCATCAAAGTATAAGCCTGATTTCAGTAAAAAAAACAACAATTTAAAAAAGACTGGAAATACTGTAAGACCACTGGCTACAAGTTTGCTACTGCTACTCCATATAGCATAGTTCACTGCTGGATACTTTAAGCTGGTAACTGTTACTACATGCCAGCATCTGCCATGTAAAGGAGTTGATACAGGAACACTGAAAGCATACTGACATAATTGTATGTGTTTGACAAATAAATAAATCACAATCCACATGTTCAGATGAGAATGGTGTCAAAAATGTGTTTCATGTCTGCTGTTCTTTTGTCTTATTTCAAATGACCATCATTACAACAAACCATAAGGTGGCCACAGAGACCCCCCTCTACCAATCAAATACAACAGCATTTAAAATCTGCCACTGAAGAATAAATGTTTCTCTTTGACCTTGTTAACAGCACACAGTCTTAGAAAAAACAGCATTTCTAAGTAGCCCGACAAACAAACCAGATAATTAGCTAGCGACAGCAAGCAGCTAGGGTCATTTATATATGATTGCAAGTAGAAACAAAACTAAACATTTACCTTGTTTGCTGATTACATAAAAGGACAACTCTTTCCATGAGATTGAGCCAGCAATCTTTCAAGGTCCAAAGCGAATGACAAAGCAACCATAAAGAAAAATGCACATTCCTTTCATAGATACTGTAAGTAAAATTATGTGGTACATACTTTGGCATATTCAGGACATCATCACAAACATTTGACAGAATCGAAAGCAAAGCAAAACGTTACCGCCTCTACTTATCACTTCCTAAGTAACATCACTTCACAACTCTTTAATTTATCATCAAACTTAGAAATAGTCTCGTCATCTTGTCACTGTCATTTTGAGTAATCTAATTAATATATTTTTTTTGTCAAATGACAGCATACCTGTTAACTTGATAATGACAACATCCACGTAAAGCAATAGGTTTGTATCTTTCATCTAGTAGACAATACACACATTATTGAGAAAACAAGTAACAGGTTTGGATCTTTCATCTAGTTGACTATACACATGTTGTTGAGGAAACAAGTAACAGGTTTTTATCTTTCATGTAGTAGACTATACACACATGGATGAGGAAACAGCCGTCCAATGTCGTTACATTAATTCCGTGTGTTGTATGCATTATCAGCTTTGCAGGAGTGTTAGCATTTGAGTGAAGTGTGAACTTTTGTTGCAAACGAACCCAGATGATGCACGCATAAATGTGTGTGGATTGACACTGTAGGTGTAATAAAGGCAAAAACATAAGTAAATGTACTTTACGTGTTGATGTAAAGTCTGCATCTACCACTCATCCTCAACCTTCCTACCAGGCTGGGAAACGCAAGTCAATTAACCAATCCTTCGAAAGCACCCCTCCCAGCAGATCCAGATCACCTGAGTGCTAATGAGCTAATGCCACCCACCGGTGCTTTTCCTCTGCTCCTGGCAGCCTCTTTCAGCCTGGTTCTTGTAAGACATTGTTTGTGTGATTTGCAACTCTATTAAGCCTGTTTGTCCAGTAATTTTCCATTGTCTTAGATAAGTGTGGAAGTCTCTCTCGGTATCCTGCCCCGTGCCTGCCTGACCACCTCTCTGGATTATCCACTTATGTACTTTGGCTTCTTGTCTACCTTGATACCCAGTTACCGACCTTCTGCCTGCCATTCGATTTCATGCCAGCCTGTCCCTTAATATATAATTGAACCTTCTAAATAAACCTTCTGGGCTTGGATCCGGACATCTTTCTATGTGTTCATTCATTACAGTTCTTGAACTATGAATTGTGCAGAATTAGTCCCCCACCAGCCATTGAACATCTGCAAGGATTTTCCCTTTGTCACCTCAATTGGGAGCTTGATTTCTCTTTATGAGAATGTAAATTGTCCCCTCGATTAGCATCAAAAGAGGAGGCACATTACAGATGTTTCTCTAAATAGTAATACAATTTATGAAACAAATTTTGCTGCTCAAGACTCCAAGATAATGATTGACGCAAATTTGCGTCAAAAATCAATGCGATACATTTCTATTCATAACTCCGGATTGCCTAAAGATAGAAGCCTACGGGTTTTTTCCCGTTGTAGAGGACAGTTCTCCGAAAAGAATAACTGGTCGGATGTCTATCTTTCGTAAAGGGAAAGCCTTCCAAATCTTGACTACAACAACACGAAAAAAATAAAACCGCACGTGTTGCATTTCGATTCATATCTCCGGAAATATTAAAGATAAAAGCCTACGGTTCTTTTTAAGTTGTAGGGGAGAATCTTATGCAACGAATAACATGTCGTTTATGTATTTCTGCAAAGTAGAAGCCTTCCATATCTGGACTGAAATCTCTTTGACGCAATTCTGGGTCGAAAAGCGCACCTGTTACATATCTATTTATTTATATCTATTTATATCATAATTATTAATTATGGAAGCCAACTGTTTTTTTCATGATGTAGGGGACATTCAGCTGCAAAGAATGACATGTCGTTTGTGTATTTCTGTAAAGTAAAAACCTTCCAAATCTCGACCACAAAAACACTGTTTTTCATGATGGCAAAGACAAAAGGATTCCTTTTTTCAGGAGTTAATCTGATCTGATGTGAATTTGAATATGTTTTGAGTTTTGGATTAAATGATCCATCACACTGATACAGGGATCCTAAATTGTCAATTTTGGTTGATATTGTACAATTTTCGGAAGCAATAATGCAGAATACTTGTATATTATGTTACATGTTCCAAAAATATTTTTTTTGAGTGGTTCTGAACCCCTGGTGATGTCCATATGTGACATAATAAGCCTTACCTATTGGAGAATACTTTGGCCTTCTCAATAAAACCAACTACATGTCAACATACGCTTTTTGTATTCTCTTCACATATTGTTACTAATAAACTCATTAAGTCTTCTCAAACAATGTTAACTATTCATCCTTCTTTCAGTTATGGGGTTTCAGAGTCCAAAAAGTAATGGACATCATTCTAAAACAAAGGATAACCTCCTGAGAGGTCAAAAGGTCTAGGTTCTGACAGGCGGATTTTGGGTTCCCTTAGGGCTAGGAGGGTTAGTGGAGCTGTACATTTATTTAAAGGATAATTCCACCTTTTTACTACTTGATGTTGGTGTTCTTTAAGCAGACAATACAACCATCAGTTAGATTTTAACAAAACATCTATACAAATAAGATATTTTCATGTTTCTCTTAAATTGACAAATTATCTAAAAGTAACATCTTTACTATGCTTGTAAAAGCTTTCTGTGACATAAACACAGCATTATAGGACAGTCTAGTGGATTTTATGGACTATTCTAAATCATCTTGTCTCCAACACACACACACCAACCACAGAATACAGCACGGACCTAAGTAAAAGAGTAATACCAATTAACTGATTTAGAAAATGGTGTGAAGCAAGTCCAAGTTTTTTAATGTCCCAGTGAGCATAGTTAAATTTATAATCATATTCGTCTGGGTCACTCATGCCCAAAAGCATGAGTGACCCAGCTGTGATGTGGGGAACCGCCCACGAGCCATTGTCATTAAATCATTTGAAATTCAGAGCCAAATACATTTTTGTAATGTAACTGTCCAACTAATCTTCATTGTACTAAAAATTATTCTGGTGTCGTTTGGTAAGGAAATAAATAACAGATTAATAATATTTAGACAGATTAATAAAAAATTAGAATTCAGTAATCCATATATTAAGAGGAGACTGTAAGCTGTTATTTAATAACATTGTGTACAATAACAGAGCCAAGTGTAGTATTTGGTCAAATATATTTCTTATTTAATGATTGCCTTAAGTCTACAATTTATAGGCCTCACCCGATACTGGGTATATCCCTTGGTGATGCACTGCCAGACCAGATCTTAATTGTTTTGGGGTTTTTGGTCCCATGAAAGTCATGCTCAGTTGAATTTGGATAACTGACTTATCATATCTAGAACCTTCAATTATTTTGTATAAAGTCCTTGGTAGCTATGCTGGGGTCAGTGTCCTGATCCATGATGAAGTGCCGTGCATTGAGTTTGGAGGAAATTGGTTTCAGCAAACAAGATGTTTCCATATACTTCAGAAAACCTACTGCTACTGCTGTTCTCAGCAGTATGAATTTTGACGGCTTAATGTATTTTACATTTAGTCATAATTCTTTCACTAAAATCATTTTTGTTTTCGTGACATTGAGTCATTTTGAGCCTTCTTAACCTAAACCAGGGGTCTCAAACCAGTTCCACGGATGGCCAAGTGTCTGCAGGTTTTCATGCTCACCTTGTACTTGATTGATTAATTATGTCACTGATTGGTTAGGTCTATCCTCATCTGGTTATTTAGGTCTGAACCTGGAACTAAGTTACAGGAAAAAACTAAAACCTGCAGACACTCGGCCCTCCGTGGAACCGGTTTGAGACCCCTGACCTAAACAAATATATTTATCTGTGGAAAACTTTGGCCTAGGCTTTTTTTTTTTTTAATTATTTAACACAAAAATCTAACCAGTTCTTTCTTTTTGTAATGAATATGCCAAACATTTTATTTGGCACAGCTAATATTTAGGCTTTATATGGTGGCACTTCCCCCTTAAGGGACATGGGATTCTTCTCAGAATTGTCAACTGTTTGTTTTTAGTATTCCTAGATGATTCTTCCAGGACCATCTTTGTTTGTGCAGATGGTCTTCGGTTGTTAAAAGAACTGGGTGGTGCATCTACTCCCCCTCCTCCCACTCCATGAGATACTGGATGCCTCTCCTCCGGCATCTTGAATCCAAAAGGCATGAACCGAGTACGACGGCACTCCCTCCACGTCCAATGGGGGTGGCAAAGCGTTATCCTTCCGTCCCTCAAGGGGAGGACCAGAAACCAACATGAGGAGTGACACATGGAAAGAGGAAATAATATTGTAGTCACTAACTGCAATAACAAACGCTATGTCAATTCATTGACTCTCCTCAGGACTTTGAAGGCCCCACAAACCGCAGTCCCAGCTTCGGGCAGGGCGGGCGTGGTGGGATAGGTTTTGGGTCGACAGCCAGAAGACATACAGCTGAAAGACATGGGTGAATAGAGCCTTAGTGGTCTGCAGGGCCGTGGGCACCCCTGGCAGTGGGAGGAGGTGGCAAGCTTTCAAGAACCGGTCCACAATGTCCAGGACGTAAATGTATTTTTTTTATGGATGGCAGCTCTCTGTATCCCACATCAAAATTGATTTTAGCAGTCCGCATAGCCGAATACACCACGATGTCATCGCCCTTGATCCAACATGTCTCTGAAGATCTCGTTGGCGAAGGCCTGGAAGACAGAAGGAGCATTGATTAGAGCGTAAAGCTTTGCCATATACTCATGGTGTCCAGCAGCGGTTGAGAAAGCTATCTTTACTCATCTCCCTCCCACAGCCGATGCGGGGGCAGGCACGTGGCTGCAGTCTTAGAGAAGGCACAGGCTAGGTCCCTGTACACCTCTGGCAGAGCCGGGCTGGACATCCCACTGTGGTGGCTCCTATGGAAACAGAGAGACACCTCCCCTGACAGCCCTGAGGTCAACCCAGCAGCCTCGGTCTAGGATATGAAGGGATCTTGTAGGGACAACCACAGAAGGACTTTTATGATGGAATAGGGAGAGGAGTCTATGACGTACAAGTTTATTCGTTCACTATGAGAGCTTTCTACAGTCATAGTGACAGGCACAGTTACCTCGGCTGACCACACTTGTCCCGAACGGCTGGCTGTCTAGGGCAGTGACTGGAAGTGGGTCTGGCAAACACCGAGGGGGAGTGCTTGGCGTCTAGAGTTCCCTGCGGAGCCTGAGTCCACAATGGGAGAGACCGGGTAGTTGGGGGAATGTATGGGGAGCATTACTGAGGAAATGGAGGGTGTTACAACAGGCCGTGTTTGCCCTACCTTGTTGGTCACACGGTTGTTGCGTCTCCCGCCTCTTCGCTACACTCCCCATAGTGCAGTTGGGCGAAATGTGTCCAAGGTGGCCACACCGGAAACAATGGACCTGCTGCTCTCTCCTTTGGTCCCTCACCATTCTGGGAAGCTCTGTAGATCCAGGAGGGTCTGGAGTCCCTCACGCACGTCCACCTGGAAGATGGACGAGGTCGTGGTTCCCTGACACATTTTCTATTGTCTCTCTCCCGGCTCTCTGTCCTCGGGAGAATGAAGGGTCCTTAAGGATGTCCTTAATGCCCTCCTAGCTGGTTCTGACTCCTCCTGGTTCTAGTTGGCTGTTTCCCATTCTAGAGTTTTTCCAGTCAGACACGAGAGGGACCTTGTCCCTTCTGGAGGCACCTCCAGCAGTGTGGGTGAGGTACAGGTCAATTTGGTCTGTTTCTTATTACGTTCACTTGTTTGGGTATCTTGCGGTTGGCTCCTTGAGGAAGGCCTGTGTTCCATAGTGTCGATGTGGTTTTTTTTATGCAAATGCTGTCATCAACTTTACATGAAGTCATGTGATCATGTGAGTTATTAATTCTGCACACTCATCGAGAATGGTTTACTCTAGCAGTTTTTGGTTGCAATGTCTTTATACAACTTTTTCCAGCAAAAACAAACCCTGCCTAGAGGTGGCAGTGTAAATATTAAATAAAGTGTTGTTTTCGTTGATAGGTCCCACACTGTTGGCTTTCATTACATAACAAAGTCATTACTGAGGTAAAAAAACGATTTCAAACCAGCAAGAAGTGGACATTTTATTCAGATACTAAAATGAATATATGCAAGTAATACGTACTCATTAAATAAGCACTACTTTCTGAATCAGTTAATATCATGCTGATCAGTGAGTTGGACATGAGGAGAGAGAAAAAGCACCCCTTTATTGAACAGTGGATTCTCTGTTTGGCTAAATCAAGTCCCTCTTCCCATTCAGCTTGTGTGCCTTGTGTTGGAGCTCTATGTTTGTCTTAGAACGTTTCACATTAACTCCCTCAGTGTGGTGCAGCACGGCTGCCATTGGCTGGCTGGGAGTTATCCTGCATCATCTGCATAGACCTCTACTACCACCTAGAGGTTCCTCCATCAGTCTATTCCCACATCAGTTTCTTATCGACAGAGGGTCCTCACCTGGTCACAGTGGTAAAAGAAAAACGTGGTAAAAGGCATTTTTCAGAAGTGAAAAGTTGCTTTGATTTAGTTGACTATTTACAGTAAATAACATGGTGTACATATTCTGCCAGCATGCCCTGAAATATTGGGGTACACAACTTACACAAGTTACACGCCAATGCTGAGCGTAGACACATTTCATGCAGCGTGCATTGCATTCAATTCCCCTGAAAATTGTGTTAGACAAAACAAAATGTATTTTGTGTATGGAGTTGCTAGCAAACACAAGCACCCAAAAACAAGAACAAAGAAATATATTACAGAAGGCAGGAAGCGGGCCACTACAAGCTTGCCTGCCCAGTGCGGCCTGAGGAGGAGCAAGACAGCTAGAGGACGGCTGACACCTGCACACATTCCTCCTAATGTTGCCACCTGGAGGTCTTTAAAGTTTGAATTCTCTCCAGTTCCTCTGTTCAGGTTAATATAATGCCCTCAGGGGCACTGAACATGTATATACGGTGTGTTGAAAAAATATTGAAAACCCTTACCAATTTTCCACATGGAACACAGTTTTTATTTAGATTATTATTTTAAATCTCAAACATTCCAAAGCAATTACTGTAGTGTGGCCTTAGTTTTATGTCATGTTTAAATTAAAAAGAAATGTGAAAAACATAACTGTTTAATTCAACATTGGGAGAACTGTTTAGTATTTTAGTAAACAGGAAATGCACTACTACCCGTCCTATCTGCTCTAAAATGAAACCATCTGGTGCAATATCTGCGTTATTAATTTTCTGAAAAAACTAATTCAAATGAAAATGTCTGGATTTGACAGACATACCCAAATCATAATAAAAAAGCCCCTTACAATTACCTTTCTGGAGATTTGAATGGCAATTACTGTATCCTTTCTCTGTCCCCTGGGCCCAGGGCCACAGTGTTGAAGTAGGCCTACAAACGTTAGACTCGAATCTCGATTTTGATGACTCGAACATTGACGACTCAGACTCTGTAAACCTGGGTATAACCGTCTTTGGAAACTAAGCAATTGTTTATGCACATATGACCAAGATGTGAACACCTACAGTCTTTCTAGTAGGGAGAATAATTGTCCTACCTTAAGGTGAGCTTTAACTGTATCCACTAAAACGATGTTCATTGTGCACAGCAGTGGATGTAAAAGGCATGCTTGGCTTGTCTGGACATCTGAATTCTTGCCACTCAAAAAGCACCATCATATGCTTGGCCTACTAGTTTGTTTTTGTATTCAAGACCGTGACTTTCTGAAATGATTTTGTGTATGATTTTGTCAGTAAGCCAGCTCCACTGAAATAGTGGCTAGAGTACTAGAGACACCTGCTGTTTTTTTGTTACATCTTTTGTTTCATCTGCCATTATGCTACAGACTTCACTGTCTTTCTTCTGAACAAAGATTACTTTAGTTTGAGATTTTTTTGTGTTCTGCTTTGGGGGCAGGCATGTTGGAATGGCAACACACACAAACCCATATATTTCCTTTTAACATCCAGTCATAAAGGAAATGTAGCTTTTACTATTTTAAGAAAACATTCCGCAGTGCAAATAATATCTACATCCGTAGTTATTAGTATCTCCCTTTGAACCTATAGAAATTGCCACTTAAATGACTTTTGACGTTTCTCTTTGGACCAGAACTAACTTGTTCGCTAATTTTTGGATCTGATTGCTGTTAGAATTGTCAATCCCCTTCACTTCACTGACGACGTACCGTTTATGTGGTCCCACATGTCATTGTATCCTAACGCATTCAGTTAACACGTACTCTAATTGAAACATTATTAAGCACAATTTGGTATTTGCCTATTTTTAAGTATATTGAAAAGTATTGATACTTTTAGGGAAAACAAAAAATCACCAATAAATTGTGTGAACAATATTATGTAAAAAATGATAATGTTGCCATAGACTGGTCATTCTTCCAACGCTAGGCCATTACGAGGGATGCAACTGACATCTTGAGGTTGATGGTTTTGAAGTTTTGGTTTGTGTCAAAAATCTTTGACTGTTATAAATCCATTCAACCAGCAGGTGCCATCTGTGTACAGTGTGAATGAAGCCCCAAGACATGAGCCTTAAGGTTCAGTCAATCCATAAACCATTCTGGTGGATTGTATGTGATATAGAATATGATAATTTAAAATGCTATCAATTGTTTAAGAGCCCTCATATGTATAATGGATTTAAAGACAATGTTAGGAATGTGCAAATATAATGCAGATTTATTAGCATTTACACTCGGGGTGTGATTAAGCTGTGTGTTGCCCTCTTAAATGTGTTTGGTCACATTAAGACCAATATTAAAAACCATCAATATCTAAAGAACAGGTTGAGTCTATAGTAGAGCTACAAATAATAGCTCTACTGCAGTTTCTGGGCATTGAGATTGCAGTGTTAAGGTGTTAAGAAAACACTTGGATACTATGCCTTAGTGAATTTGATAGATATTGTAAGTCCCAGATAGTCCCAGATATGATCTGTCTGTGTCTTTACACAATGCTGGTTGGTTGTAGGTCTGGTATGGGTTCTCCCGGCACAGTCTTTAGAGTCAGGATTTGTGTTTTTAACGATAATTAACAGAGTATTTGGTGCCTCCTATTTTTTACTGCCCAGCCTCTTACATCACATGCCACCCTACCCACTGTGATGGGAGTGCTGTTTAATGAAAGACGTTGGTGGCATTTTTTTATTGGGTCAGATTAGAGAGGTGAAAGAAAAACATTGGCAGCATTGTAAACATCGAAATATGTGGTTTCTAGTATTCTACAGAATTAGAATAGGTTATGTATTGGCTCACAAAAGTATTCACTTGGACTATTCAACATTTTGTACTTCATTGAAAAATCTGCACATTTTTTACACATGAATCACAAATATAAAATATGAAATAAATGATTGCATGAGTCTTCAGACCCCTTGCTATGACATTTTGAATGGGCTGTGGGAGTCGTGTAATTAGGTGAGTAGAGTTCACCTGTGTGAACTAAACTTGTTTCACGTGATTTCAGATTATAACCACCTCCGGGTGGTCCCACAGTCGATTAGTATAATTGCTAGCAAAAAAATATAATGAAGACAATGGAACATTTAAAGCAAATCCAGAATTCGTTTTTTCAAAAGCACCAATCACGTAATACATAGGAACATTTCCAAAGCATTGAATGACCCCTGGAGCACAGTGAAAACAATTATTAAGTAATGTCACAAAATGTGTATTTCCTAAAGATTTAAGTATCTGAGTGAGAAGGCTACTAGTCAGGGACAAGGGCATTAGTAAGGGAGAAGGGCACTAGTAAGGGAGAAGGGCACTAGTAAGGGAGAAGGGCACTAGTCAAGAAGAAGGGTACTAGTCAGGAATAAGGGCACTAGTCAGGGAGAAGGGCACTAGTCAGGGAAAATGGTACTAGTCAGGGAGAAGGGCACTAGTCAGGGAGAAGGGCACTAGTCAGGGAGAAGGGTACTAGTCAGGGAGAAGGGCACTAGTCAGGGAGAAGGGGACTAGTCAGGGAGAAGGGTAATAGTCAGGGAGAAGGGCACTAGTCAGGGAGAAGGGCACAAGTCAGGGAGAAGGGCACTAGTCAGGGAGAAGGGCACTAGTCAGGGAGAAGGGCACTAGTCAGGGAGAAGGGCACTGGTAAGGGAAAGGGGTACTAGTCAGGGAGAAGGGCACTGGTAAGGGAAAAGGGTACTAGTAAGGGAGAAGGGTACTAGTAAGGGAGAAGGGCACTGGTCAGGGAGAAGGGCACTAGTCAGGATGCCACCAAGAGGCCAATGGTGACTAAGGTAGTTTGTCATCCACAGCTGAGCTGAGAGACAATATACATACTGTCACATTTCCCCAGGTGCCTCAAAAAAGTGTCCTTCATGTGAGGGGCAAAAATAAATGAATTGTAGAAAAAACTCTAACAGATCTGGATTTTGTCAGATAGCATTTTGGAGACTGAGCCCAAGTGGAAGTTGTGATTTTCACTCTGTTTGCAAAAGGTCCAACATGCACATCCTCCTGAGAGCACCACCCCTACTGTGAAGCGTGGTGGTGGCAGCATAAAGCTATTTAGATGCTTCTTTGCATAAGGGCTTCGAAATCATGTGAAGATCGATGCATTAAGGTACAGAAATGTTGAGGAAGAAAACCTGCAAGAGACCTGGCATTTGGGAGAAGATTCATCTTCTAGCAAGACAATGACCCAAACATACAGCCAAAAAAACCAAAATAAAAAAGAATTCTGGAGTGGCCCTGTCAAAACCTAGAACTCCTATAGATAATAGTCCTATAGATAATATATGGACAGAGTTAAACATTGATGTTCTCCAAAGTTTGAACAGAGAAGAAAGGGCAAAATGTTGTCTAAGTACACTTGCCAACCCAAGTTTAAATAAACACATTTGATTCCTATTGCATGATTTCTTTACCATGGCCAGAGGCACAGGTTTCATTGTCGGCCAGAATCAATTGTTATCACTGCTAGCCAACGGATGTCTGACTGAAGAAGCTTGTTTCCATGTAACACAGCATGTGCGATTGGTGCTGGCTGTAGGCTGGCTGCTACGTTCAACAGTTTTTTGTTAAGTGTTTCAGTAGTAATGTGTTATTACGAATACTGAATTTTTACATCAGAGGAAAGTTGAACGTGTGCTTTGAGCTGTGTGCATTGTGTCCAACCAGCCTGACCTTATTTTTAACAGTTTTGAAGCTATGTTTATTGTTTATAATAGGTAGTAGACAGCATATTCAGCAACAGCATATGTATTTGAAATTGTTAATTTTCTAAATGAATGCAATGCCAAAGGTGATGGAATTCAGAGGTAACACAAAAATGTAGTAGTGGAAATTGAGTGGTGTGGTGTTTCTCCGGTTGCTCTCTCATGAGGTTCTCACAGTATTTGGTATTTTAGTGGACAGGAAAATGAGGGAGATATAATTGCATACTGGAAACTGAATTTTATCTGTATATCCATTTACAAAAAACCTTGTTTAGTAACCATCTAACTTGTTAGATGGCATTAAACAATGTGGCTTTTGAAAGACGCTGGGTCAAGTGAACACATTCTGTTGTACGACTTAAATTGCTGTGCAAGTACATTCCACAAAGCTGTTGACCACATCAGCCATGTTTACTGCTCTCATCTTGTTGTACCTAAGCACAGTAGCAGACCTGGTTGGATATGGCCAGTGGAAAGAATGTTGACATCTCTTTTACCTTGCTACTTCATGATGAAGCTTTTTCCAATTATCAAGGAATCCAAACTCTTTTTTCGCATCCTTTCTGCAGCTGAATCTCAGTCCCCTAATCCTGTTTCACCATCGGTGCCATAGGTCCCTGTGCTTTTAAGGAGGAAATGCTAGAAAACACTTCTGTGCCTTTTGGAAGGAACATACTGACAGAATGCCAATCTACCGGTCCAAAATAATATGCACTCATGCATGTGCAGATCTTTGTAGAAAGACCTGGCAAACTGCTGCTTCATCCACGTCAATGGCAGGAACAGGGTTACATGACTAGAGGCCTTCCAGAAGCCCCTGCTGACCTCCTCTACATCACCCATTATTGACCTGCCACCACCACCAGTAGCTCCAGCTTCAGAGTTTTCTAATGTGTTGTGGGAGCGGTTGTGGGGATAGCACCTACATTAAGAAATGAACACCGGCTACCTGTCAAATGCAGATTTATTTTTTGCTATGGCGCATACATTTTCCAAAACGACTCCACTGTGGCGGGTAGACAGCCAAAAAGGTGGTTCAGAAAATACCTCCTAAGTCTAACCCTAACCCAGACCTGGGATTTCCCCCAGTGCCGGTGCAGGATCCCCGTAGTACACCTGAAAGCCGTTCAAGAAGAGGTAACTCAGACAACAACTTGGACAACATTGAGGAGTCCGGCAGCCCTGGGTCCAGCTCCATAATAGTCAAAACCTGAATTCTCTGGTTAGCTAACTGCTGTTTGCTCAGGAGAATTAGCCTATGTTGGCTAGCTAGGTATTATCTCGCTATCTGGTCCGTGGTTGTTGGCAGCTATGAAAATAACATAAACCCATTATTTTACTTCATGAAAAAGCGCAAAGATGTTGACTGCAACAGTAACACAGAAAGTCAAGAGCTGAGCAGAAAGAACAGTTGCCAATAGCAGCATCCACAGAGAATTGGGAACTGACGCAGGATTGTTAAAATCACCAGCGGCAGAAAAGCATGATATGGGATCAGGAAACAAAGAAATTGATAGGTTTTAAACAGTTTTGTTGCATAGTTAACTAGCTGCATAATTAATTACAACCCTGTATCCAAAAACGTTAGGATGCTGCGTAAAATGCTAATAAAAGCAGAAAGCAATGATGTGTAAATCATTTCTATATTTTACTGCTTTCATGTCAAGTAAGATAGTGCTAATTTTATCATCTAAAGCTGAACTGAATAGCCCATAGTTTTTTTTTTACTGTAGACAGTTTTTAAACTAATTGATAGCTAGGTTGTAAAAGGCTTGGGTCCTTTTATGCTTCCTTTATTAAACCAACACATTTTGATTGCTTCTTTAAATATGTAGTGTTGAACAAGGTAAACAGGGTTAAACATACAAAAACATTGTTTCAGGACCCTTCCGGACCAGGTGGCGAGGCTTTATAAAGCATTACACCACCACCCCAGCTTTTCTTTGTTTTAAATAATTTGTTGGATCTGTCTGTGGTTGACTCTGGCCTTAGACATGTCCCTCATGGTTCTGTCCAGTGTACACCCGTTACAACAAAACTTGACAAAACACCCTGTCTTTCTTAAACTCCCAGTAGGTATTAAGTTAGAGTGCACCGCACAATTTGCCTCAAATTGCCACCAATTTTATAATTTACAAATCTACATCACACAAGAATTGTCTGCATTAATAGAAGAAGGTACTAGACAGCAATCAGAGTGCCTGCTATGGTACAAAACCTGTGAGCCAAGAGTCACAGCCAGCTGATTTTGTGAAGTAATTTGCGAGGAGAGTCCTCAGATCAGGCAAGACACATCATTGAGGGGGGGGCTACGGCACACCAGCCAAGTCTGGTCTTAGAGCAGTATTCTGAAATGTGTAATGTCACTGTGTCATCTTATGGCTTTAATTCACCCAGATGCTCCTTACCTTGGTTTTTGACCCTGCTGCCAACCCTTCTTTTGTGCTTGCAGAGGTTAAATGCCCGGATGTCGACAGTGTTACCGAAGCAGGAGACATTAAACTTATTAATGGCAAGGCCACACTTATGAAGACTCATAAATACCACTGGCAAGTTCAAGGCCACTTGGCCATAACTTGATTGAGTTGGTGCATCTTTATTATAGACAGTAAGGGAGACATTACAGTAGTAAAGATTTGGAGGAATGAAACCATGATAGCATCAATGATAGAAAAAGAAGACAAGCACATATATATAAGGGCTGAGGGAGTTAACGCTTGAATCTTTGCAATTAATTTGAAAACATTTAATGCGTTAAAATAATTTTATGCAATTAATGCTGCACCTTTTTTTTGTGAATCAGAAACATTATAGCCTCGGTTTTAACCACTTACTGTTGTAAGTTAGTGATGGAAAGTCGTGATCTACTGACTAGGATCTATGATTCTCGTTCAGCAAAATGAATGAATATTTTTTCTAGTCACTTCGTTGTTTCATTCATTCAGTCAATGAAGGGTCTGTGAGGGTTCAGGGCTCAGGTGGGACATTGGGATTGGGCACTTCATTGTTTATAATGACTACTCAAAACTACTACTACTATTTACAATATACTTCATTGTGTTTATTGCTTTATTATAGTGATTCTACCACACGTAAAAAACAAATATTGATATTAATCACAGCAAATTGTGCGATTATTTGTACTGGAATAATTAATCGGAGGAAAATTTCCTAAAATTAAAGGAAGTCAAGTTATAATCATGTAAACATTTTGTAGTATAACAAGGTTTAAAAAAGAAATTCTTTCAATATTTTATCTTAAGGATTAGGCAGAGCGGCGCATATTCTTAAAATCCTACAAATGTAACTTTTAAGAGAGAATACTAGCAAACAGATGTTTATGAGTGTGTGTGTGTGTGTGTGAGAGACTTGTGTTTGAGCAATCAGTATGCGTGTGTTTGTGCAGGTTTGATAGAGACAACTGTAAAGTAATCAAATCATTGTCAACTCATCTGATATGATACATTGTGTCCTGCAGGGTTCAAAGGTGAATAGTTTCATGCCCTCTGGGAGTCCCTTGAGTGTGGCTGTGAGACTTAAAGAAACATTGCCAATTTCACTTGCGTGGCATTGTATGAATCTGTGGTGGAAATGAAGGTTCACCAAGAGGAAAGTCAATGCAGGTAAGTCAGAGAGCAAGTTCTCTTTGCACAATACTATTATATTTGTAGACAGGGAGACACCTCAGACCAATTCAATCTCTGAGGCAAAGCTCAGCAGCATTCCTTTAAATAACTATAAGGGTATTTTAAGGTCTTCCACACAAAAACCGTCAGAACGTTTGTCCCGGTCAGACTAGTTTTAACCAACTCCCCTTCATCAGTTGCGCTTAACACCCCGTTGTTTATGTTAGCTAGGGCTGCGCCTCAGCATCAGTAGAAACTGTGAGCCACAGTTCCTTTCCAGTCCTTGGACTTGAGTAGAACATCAAGTGCTTATGTTTAATAACAATCACTTCATTACTTTTCCACTTGACCTAACATAACAGAGCAGGATGACGCCTAGTCATTTTCCACCCGGTTGGCCAATGCGTAAACTAAATATTCAAAATATTCACGAGGAAGTTACACAACCTTAACAGCCAGTCAAGCAAAAACAAACAATAGTTAGTGGAACCTGCCAAAGGAGCCAGGTCCTCCGTATAGGCTGAATACTAGTCCGTTGGGTAGCCAGTAGTAGAGCAGTAAAGGTGGTATGGACATCAATTGGTGCACTCATTAGCGATTTTTAGAGGGCTTGTAATGCTTACGCACCAATACTGCATTCAGTGGTATGAGAGATCTGATAGACAACCCAAACTGTTCTGTGAAGATGTAGCCTTGCTTGAGCTGAAACTGTGACAAGAAACGTACATTTGACAAGTAGAGTTGAGACAAATATTGAGTGATTAGTAATGCACTTTAAAAAATATATTGGCTTGTACATTTTCTTTTGGACATTGTATTAAATTATGTGTTTTTTTAGCTAAACTAAGATTCTTTATTTATGAACTGGGGTTCTGGTGTGCATGTGTGAGCACGTATGCGTGTGTATGCACATCACGTTTGTGTTCGTAGTGTGTGGACCAAGGCACGAGGTAGGGATCGGTAAATTCATAGTATACCCACCAACCAGACACCATTACACCACTGGCTGAACAACATGTCAAAGTTTGACTTATACCCCCTGCTCTGGGCAGCGCTTGGGGTATTTCCATCCTGGACCTGACCAAGGAGTACTGGCAGTAACTCATCTTGGCCCCTGCCATGTTCAAATGTTTGATAGACATCCTGCACTGCACCAGAGTTCAACAGTTACTTTAGCTTCTAAACCTACAGTACCCAAAAGAAACAGTATGTCAGTTCCCACAGCCACTGTTTGTTTAGCTAGAAGCAAGGCACAAATCAATAGAATGAACTTACTTATTTGTAATGTTGGTCCTGATAAAACTATTCCTATGCAATGAATGAATACATTCTTCAATGCCTATTTGAAAGGGTTTGACCTGCTATTATTAAGAGAATACTGGTTCAAACATGGATCAATATCACCATAGGATCATATCACTTCCAAAAATGTGTCCTTCAAATCATGATGACAAGCCATTGTCTAGTGTAACGTAAGGTTAGTAAGCAACAGTGGCAGTACCCAATAGGCCTAACAGGGTAACTTGTTTAAAACTCATTAGTGGGAGCAGGAGCAACTGGCCCAAAGCAGGAAGTAACATCTTCTCAAAGTTGTAGTTTTTCAGAAGAGGAAACATTTTAACATCTATTGAACAATTTACAAGAAAATAACTATCAACAGCCATACTTAATTAACTTATAATAATGGCATTGGGTTTTTTTTTTTTTATCCTACTGATGCTTCTTTACACACCTGGTTAATTCAATGCTGCGTCATAAAAAATAAATCCCTTTTAGTAAAAGCTACTACCATGGACAAGACAAGACAAAAAACCAAAAAGACAAATTGGTAATTAATTTGTAGGACACCAGCACACAGCCTTAGCTGTCCTGTTAAAAGTGAAAGTGACTAGATAGAAGAGAGGAAGCCCTCTGTAATTACACGTGGAAACCCATTTAACCATCACCATCTACGCCAGCAGCCATTTCCTTGTTGTCTGTCAAGTTCAATTCGGAGGATTTAGAAGCTGGTTTTGCCTAGAAGTTGAAGCAATTATGCTCGCAATGAATCTCATACAAACAAAAATCTGACTATATTTAACCCTTTAGACTTGAAAGTAACTCTAGAATGCTTCTGTCGATTATTGAGAATTCATGAAATAATTTGTTTTCACACACTTCAAAGAAACAGACATACTTAAGAACAATTGAGAAGTTTACTTGGCTTTAAAGAGCACATACTCTTATTTAACACCACATGTAACTTGGAATAATATAATATGTTCCCTCATCAGATGTTCTAATCAATATACAATTTTCACTTAACATGAATTGGGAATGCAGGTTCCCCTCTCTGATATGCTCTCCCTCTGACTACACCTGCTCCTCTACATCTTCACAATTGCTCTAAGAAGATTGAAAAACCTGGTAGTTGATTACAGCAAGCAGCTAGGATTGATTCTATGTATCCAACGTTGTGGGAAACAGGAACATTTTTACTAGTTTGCAGGCTACAGCCGTGGTAAATTTCTTTTTTAGAATTACACAAATATAAATGTTCTCAAAGTCTGCGGCCTCAGTGTTTAGGATGGCAATTTGCGTATACTCCAGAATGTCATATAGAGTGATCAGATGAATTGCATTTAAATGCAAAGTTCATCATTGCCATGAAAATGCACTTAACCCCCCAACAAACATTTCACAGCATTTCATTCCTTGCTCAAAAGGGTTAGGGTTAGGACCAGCTGATCCTCTCATTAACACAGGTGAGAGTGTTGACGAGGACAAGGCTGAAGATCACTCTGTCATGCTGATTTAGTTAGAATAACATGCATCTGCACGAGGTGAATACTTTTGGAAGATGGCCTGGTGTCAAGAAGGGCAGTAAAGAAGACACCTCTATGAGAAAATTAAATGTAAAAGACATGTTCACATTTCAAAAGTTGGGACAAGGGTATCACTGTATTGCAACCCTTTTTCTTAAACAATAAGTGTTTGGGAACTGAGGAGACCAACTGCTGTAGTTTTAACAGTGAAATGTTTTTCCTATTCTGGCTTAATGTAGGATTTCAGCTGCTCAACAGTTCGGGGCATCCTTTGAGGGACATCCTACAGCCCAATGTGCCATAGTTCTTCACCAGAGTCTCAACCAGTTCCACATAGTTTTTGGCCTTGGAATTGCCCAGGAAGCCCCAAAATGCTGCAACAAAGCGGTTCCAAGCTGCTTTCTCCTTTCTAGTGAGGTTCTTGGGGAATTAAATGCACTCCAGGATCAACGAAGGGACCGGCATACACCTTTGACAGCTTAAGAAAGAAGTCTTGAAGGTACTTGAAGGCAGCTGACTACGTATCTAGAGCTCTGACAAAACATTTTCATAAGGCCAAAATTGTTTCATAAGGCCCAGTTGTGGCATCAACACATTCCAGGGGTCCACCAGTGACTCCCACAGAACTCTGTCCACTGTGGCCAGCCCTGCCGGTGGTAGTGTGCTTTGGAGTCCCAGCTGTCTCAAAGGCAAAGATAGCAAGGAACCTTGGTAAAACCGTGTTAGGGACCAATCAGCAATAAAATCGTTTTGAAGTATCCTATGACATCCCAGCATACTTCAAGTCATCCAGATAGAAATGTATCCACTTAGGCAGATGGGCCTAAATTGAATTGGTGGGATTAAGGCCCCTGCATTTATACTACAACTATTAGTGGAAAGTTCTAGAAGTTTCTCCAGGATTACTCAGCACTGAGTCGATTGGGAAAATAGGTACATTTAAAAATATAATTGTCTCAAGCAAAACAATTGAAATTTCCCACACTTTTGAAGCATAAGCAATTTGGAAATTACACTTACTACCCAGGAACAAAAACAAAGATGTAACACAGTGTAATCGTGAGGAGATAAATCTGCAAAAAGATGCAAATATTTTCACTTATCATCTACAACTTGGTTTTCAAGAAAGTTTAGCTGTGTAAAATGTGAAGAAAAGCTAAATGCAATGATGCAAATAATAACAAAAAACTAATTTGAAACTGAGACATTTTATTGCTTCTTTTCTAAATATATACCCAATTTAAATTTGATGCCAGCAACACGTTTTAAAAAGATTGGAACAGGGGCAAAAAAGACTGGAAATGTTTTGTATTGCTTAACATATAAACTTGGAGGAACATTTCACTACCAGTTAGGTAAATTGTCTACAAACCAGTAACATGATTGAGTTTTAAAAGCATCCCAGAGAGGATGAGTTTTTCAGAGGTATAAAGATGGGAAGTGGCAAATAGAGCGAACATTTTAGAAAAATGCTTCTCAACTGAAAATTGCAAAGAGTTTTGGGATCTCATCATCTCTGGTACATATTTTCATAAAAAGGTCCAGAGAAATCTGTTTATGCAAGGAAAAAGGCAGAGAAACCAATATCGGATGGTCGTGATCTGGGCCTCAGGCAACATTGCATTAAAAACAGGAACACTTCCGAAAACCATTGTCTGTTAGCAGAATATTGCTGCGTCCACACATGCTAGTTAAAACTCTTCTGTTGCATGCAAAGAAGAAACCATGTATAATTAGCAACAGCATCCGTGGTGTTGTGGGGGAGCATTAGTGCACTTGGCATGGGTGACTTGCACATCTGTGAAGGCACCAATAAGGCTGAACGATATAAAAAGGTTTTGGAGGAAGATATGCTGCCATTCAGAAATTCAGGCGTCTTTTCCCGGGAAGGCCTTGCTTATTTCAGAAAGACAATACCAAACCACATTGACACAAGCATTTTGTTGGATATAACAGAGTTTGTCGGAATAAACCTAAACTATATTGAACATTAGAGAAATGTAATGTGTAAAGTGAGTTTCTTAAGTATTCTGCATTTTTATTTCTTAGTTGATGAAATACAACTAATACAACACATTTGTGAATTAATTTAAATTCTAATACAAAATCTTAAAGATCACATATATTTTTGGAGTCAGTATAACACTTAACAATATAACAAAATAAAGTCAATTATTGTTATACCTAATATTTGAAGTAAACAAACACATGTCAACCATATATGTACACATAGGCATACAAATGCACACATACATACATATACATACACACACATATATATATAAATATATATATATATATATATTCACATATATACACAAACAAACGTATGTAGACATATTATATCATATATAAATGTATACATATACAACCACACATATCAACAAAAAAATTTGCAGGTCGGTTAAAAATGTCAGACTACACCTGTGCTGCCGCCTCCTGGACGGACATGACCACTGTGTGCTTGGAGTGGCTGTAGTAGAAACGAACAACCAGCTTACGAGCTGCACTCCAAGCGAGATAACCGCGCACAGGGATCGGTATGGCAGGAGGAGTACAGCACCGCATCGTCTTCCTCTTGTGGATCTTGCTTACAGGCAGCGCTTCGATTCGTGGAAGCAGAGGAGGAGCGATTCTTGATGAGGAGAGCGAGAAGGAAAACGACGGGGAGAGCCCTTGTGAAGTTAAAACCGTTACCGTTTCTACCCTGCCTGTACTCCGGGAGAATGAGTTCAGTTTCACCGGCGGTGGCCAAGGAAGCGTGGGAGGAGTAGGGGGGGAGTCCAGGCTCCTTTTATTCGTTAGAACAGACCTACCTGGACTAATTTCTGTTATGGATGATCTCGACAACACCGCTCTCCCATACTTCACACTGGGTAAGGACATTGTTACTTTATTTACATCACCCAGTCGGCAAAAATATTCATCCCCTTTTACAATGTCCGCGCATACACCACTTTGTCCGGGGTTATGGACTATGTTGCATTATATTGCATTGTAATGCATTGCATTTAATGTTTTATAGGCCTACATCCCATATGTATGTGTGTATATACATTATATATATATATATGTACACACATGCACCTACGTATTCAGAGTCTTCTACCTAGATTTGAAAATGAATGTCAACAACACCAGAGCCCAAACAGAAGCAACTGACAGTTCAAAATAAAAAGACATGGTATATATTTTTGTTGGCTACATGGAGTGAAACATTGTCTGTAATGTAGGCTACGCTATATCTGAACACCACTTATGTGCAGTACTTATATAAGGAGAACCTTACAACCAAGTAAATTGGTATATATACCCTACTACTGTAGGCCTAAGCTTTCTCTGTTTCTATCCTTCTCTTGTTCACTCACTCACACATACTCATGCTCTCTCTCTCACACACAAACACAAACACTTGTTTTGATGTAAGGGTACATGGATGTTTCAGAGGCAGGTGAGGAAAATAAAAATGCACACAAACCCACCCATTGTTGGTTTATAGTGTACAACTGCTGTATGATTTCTGTTTATATGATTTCTAGTGCCTGCATTATGATGCCAATACAGCATCCAAAATATCACAGTTGACTGCAGTTGCTTTTGTAAGGTTGTTGGCTGGCAAATTTACATTTAAGGTTGTGTTGATAGTATATGGTAGTCACCTGCTTCCCTGACATATGTGTAACTCTCAACTGCAGAAGGGTCACTGAAGCAGCCACTAATCTCTCCCTGCTGAGCTGTCTTTCGGCCTCTCTTTGCTGCATGTGTCACCAAAATACACTTAATATTTATTATTTACGTTAAATTAAGTGTTCCCAAATGTTATTCAAATGTAATGCTACTCTGGCACTGTTACTGATCTTTAAGCCAAGATCCTAGCTATTCACTTGGCTGCTTCATTTATGCCATGCATTTCTGGAAAACAAACATTGGCAATCTGTTAACATAAGTTTGAAAACACTGTCTTAGAGGAAAATGGACAAGATCAGACACACATTGTCCTATAATAGGAAAATAGTTATGAAATAAAACATTGAGCGACATTGGCATTTCCCAGTTTACAAATGACGTTACTCTTCCCTGGACTAGATGTAAAAACATACACACATCTCCCACTGATAGAAATAATAGAAAAGCAAGAATCTACCCCATTCTCTCTAAAAAAGGAAGAGCTAAGAAAGTGTTTGAAATAGCTTATATTTCAAACACTCCCTTTGCAATAGCAAGCAAAGACAGGGATAAATGATGAATTCCACTGAAGCATGTCACTTGGGAAGCCATGGACAGATACTAGAGTACCACCTATCTTGTGACAGTTACACAGTCTACTCTACAACCCATTATGATTGCATTTATGCTTAGTTAGGTTTAGGTTTGAGGAGGCCTATTGCCAGTTCCGGCAGCACAAAGGTGCATTGGGGAACAAATTCAAATCAAGAATGCTTCTTTGGGTAAGAAACTAAACTCATTACTGTTTGGTATGTACAGTGGGGCAAACAAGTATTTAGGCAGCCACCAATTGTGCAAGCTCTCCCACTGAAAAAGATAAGAGAGGCTTGTAATTTTCATCATATGTACACTTCAACTACGACAGACAAAATGAGAAAAATCTCATTGCAGGATTTTTTATTAATTTAATTGCAAATTATGGAAGAAAATAAGTATTTGGTCAATAACAAAAGTTGATCTCAATACTTTGTTGTATACCCTTTGTTGGCAATGACAGAGGGCAAACGTTTTCTGTAAGTCTTCACAAGGTTGTCACACACTGTTGCTGGTATTTTGGCCCAGTCGTCCATGCAGATCTCCTCTAGAGCAGTGATGTTTTGGGGCTGTTGCTGGGCAACACAGACTTTCAACTCCCTCCAAAGATTTTCTATGGGGTTGAGATCTGGAGACTGGCTAGGCCACTCCAGGACCCTGAAATGCTTCTTATGAAACCACTCCTTTGTTGCCCGGGCGGTGTGTTTGGGATCATTGTCCGGCTGATAGACGTTTCATCTTCAATGCCCTAGCTGATGGAAGGAGGTTTTCACTCAAAATCTCACGATAAATGCCCCATTCATTCTGTCCTTTACACGGATCAGTCTTCCTGGTCCCTTTGCAGAAAAACAGCCCCAAAGCATGATGTTTCCACCCCCATGCTTCACAGTAGGTATGGTGTTCTTTGGATGCAACCTCAGCATTCTTTGTCCTCCAAACACGAAGAGTTGAGTTTTTACCAAAAAGTTATATTTTGGTTT
This sequence comes from Novumbra hubbsi, assembly GCA_016801125.1. Taxonomy (NCBI): domain Eukaryota; kingdom Metazoa; phylum Chordata; class Actinopteri; order Esociformes; family Umbridae; genus Novumbra; species Novumbra hubbsi. The sequence goes on from JACXGK010000015.1 coordinate 175,700, forward strand.
CATCTGACCATATGACATTCTACCAATCTTCTTCTGGATCATCCAAATGTACTAGCTTCAGCGTCTGGCACTGCAGGATTTGAGTCCCTAGCGGCGTAGTGTGTTACTGATGGTAGGCTTTGTTACTTTGGTCCCAGCTCTCTGCAGGTCATTCACTAGTTCCCCCCGTGTGGTTCTGGGATTTTTGCTTACCGTTCTTGTGATCATTTTTTAAGGTGAGATCTTGCGTGGAGCCCCAGATCGAGGGAGATTATCAGTGGTCTAGGAGTGGTCTCCTACAGTTGATTTCTTCACACCAAGCTGCTTACCTATTGCAGATTCAGTCTTCCCAGCCTAGTGCAGGTCTACAATTTGGTTTCTGGTGTCCATTGACAGCTCTTTGGTCTTGGCCATAATGGAGTTTGGAGTGTGACTGTTTGAGGTTGTGGACAGGTGTCTTTTATACTGATAACAAGTTCAAACAGGTGCCATTAATACAGGTAACAAGTGGAGGACAGAGGAGCCTCTTAAAGGAGTAGTTACAGGTCTGTGAGAGCCAGAACTCTTGCTTGTTTGTTTTATGGCTTTCACCATCAAAGAAACTTCCATTTGCAGCAATAACAGATATGCAGATCTTTTCATTCTAGATGTCAATTTGTAAAGGTAATCTGAAGAGATTTCACCCTGAAGCACATCCCACAAGTTGCATGGCTTGTTGGGGATACAACACGCTTACATACCATACAGTCAAGACACTCCAACTACAGCTCAATAGGTTGAGATCCGGTGACTGTGCTGGCCACTCCTTTATAGACAGAATACCAGCTGACTTCTTCCCTTAATAGTTCTTGCATAGTTTGGATCTGTGCATTGTATCATTGTCCTGTTGTAGGAAGAAATTACCTCTAATCAAGGTCTGTCAACATAGTACGACATGGTATTGCAAAATGGATCATGTTTGACTGATGGCATCAAACACTTCTGCAACTCTTCATTTGGTCCGATGAATGTTCTCCTTTGTTATCTGAACACCTCACACTTTGTCTAGTGTCTGTTCTTCCTGCCGTCTTAATTGTCTTCTTTTTATTGGACAGTTTGAGATATGGCATTTCCGTTGTATATGTATTACACTTGATGGCATATAAATCTGCCTAGAAGGCCAGCATCCCTGAGTTGCCTCTTCACTGTTTTCATGGAAGCTGGTGTTTTGCGGGTACTATATAAAGAAGCTGACAGTTGGAGACCTGTGAGGCGTATGTTTCACAGACTAGAATCTCTAATGTGTCCTCTTGCTCAGTTGTGCTCCGGGGCCTCCCACTCTTCTTTTCTATTTTGCTTTGAGACAATTTGCGCTATTCTGTGAAGGGAGTACTACACAGCATTGTACAAGATCTTCAATTTCTCGGCAATTTCTAGCATGGCCTTCATTTCTCTGAACAAGAATAGGCTGACAATTGTCAGAAAAAAGTTTGTCTTTGGCAATTTGGAGTCTGTAATTGTACCCACAATTGGTATTCAGCTAGTGTCAAGAAGGACATGCTTTCAGCTGTGCTAACAATCTCAAAAGGGTTTTCTGGCGATCAATTGGGATTGTAAAATGATAAACTTCTATTGGCAAAGACCAGGTGCTATAGACCAGGTGCTGATAATAGTCCTCTCTACGTTCATGTAGATATATCATAAAATATCTGCAGTTACTAGCTACAATAGTAATTTACAATGTCTGCACTGTATTTCTGATTAATGGATGGTATTGTAATTAAAGAAAAAACATTTAATTCCAAAACAAGGACATTTCCAGATGACCCCATACTTTTGATCTGTTCAGCCACGGCCAAAAGTTTTCAGAATGACACAAATATAAATGTTTACAATGTCTGCTAAATCAGTTTTAATGATGGCAATTTGCATTTACTGCAGAATGTCATTAAGAGTGATCAGATAAATTACAATTATTTGCAAAGTCCCTCTTTGCCATGAAAATGCACGTAATCCCCCCCAAAACCTGTCCACTGTATTTCAGCCCTGCCACAAAAGGACCAGTTGAGTGTTGATGAGGACAAGGCAGGAGATGCTGATTGAGTTAGAATAACAGACTGGAAGCTGGTAACAGACTTTGCACAAAAAGAGCTTCACAGGTAAGGCTATTGATGCTAGTAAGATTGCACCTAAATCTACCTTTTATCGGATCATCAAGAACTTCAAGGAGAGAGAGGTTCAATTGGGTTCAGGGTGCACAAGAAAGTCCAGCAAGCACCAGAACCATCTCCTAAAGTTGATTCAGCTGCGGGATCGGGGCACCAAAAGTGCAGAGCTTGCTCAGGAATGGCAGCAGGTGTGAGTTCATCTGCACCCACAGTGAGGCAAAGACTTTTAGAGGATGGCCTGGTGTCAAAAAGGGCAGCCTCTTTGCTCCAGGAAAATCAGTGACAGACTGATCTCTGCAAAAGGTACAGGGATAGGACTTCTGAGGACTGGGGTAAAGTCATTTTCTCTGATGAATCTCCTTTACGATTGTTTTAGGACATCTGTAGAAATGCTTGCCCGGAGAAAAAAAGGTGAGCGCAACCATCAGTCCTGTTACATGCCAACAGTAAAGCATCCTGAGGCCATTCATGTGTGGGGTTGCTTCTCAGCCAATGGAGTTGGCTCACTCACAATTTTGCCTAAGAACACAGCCATGAATAAAGAATGGTACCAAAACATCTTCTGAGAGCAACTTCTCCCAACCATCCAAGAACAGTTTGGTGACAAACAATGGCTTTTCCAGCATGAGGGAGCACCTTTCCATGAGGCAAAAATGATTACTAAGTGGCTTGGGGAACAAAACATTACATTTTGGGTCCATGGCCAGGACACTCCCCAGACCTTAATCCCATTGAGAACTTGTCGTCAATCCTCAAGAGGCGGATAGCAAACAAAAACCCACAAACTCCAAGCATTGATTATGCAAGAATGGGCTGCCATCAGTCAGGATGTAGCCCAGACATTAATTGACAGCATGCCAGGTTGAATTGCAGAGATCTTGAAGAAGAAGGGTCAACACTGCAAATATTCACTCTTTGCATGTACTTAATGTAATTGTCAATAATAACCTTTGACACTTATGAAATGCTAATAATTATACTTCAGTATACCATAGAAACATCTGACAAAAAGATCTAAACTACACAAACTTTGTGTAAACTTGTGTCTTGTTCTCAAAACCTTTGGCCACGGCTGTTGTGTACATTACAAGGGGGGCAGAAGACACAATGGACCTGTAACACCAAAACCTGTTCATCACATTATTATAGAGAGGCGAGACATTTAACATTTAGACATTATTTAAATTGTAATGCTGGATAAGTACAATAGTTCACACAATATACAACAATCTTAAAAGATTTGCGTTTTAGCAGACTACAGCTTTTAGCAGGTAAATCATTTAAATTGAAATGTAGTTAACATAAAAGCAAATTGGCCTGGAAGTGGACTTCTTTCCAAAATTGCCCCAAATGCCACAGAAAGATAATAAATCAGGTAAATGCCTTCACAAATATAACATCTGGAGATTTGCAGACCTGCCTTGCTGAATTAAAATGGCATTCATGGGAGGGTAGCTAGGGAGAAACCCAAGCTAGGCAAAAATAACTTTTTACTTTGCTTGACACCATCTGGACAAACCTAAGCGTTTCTGGAAATCCATTATCTGGACTAACGAGTTTTGTTCTGTCATAATCATAATTGCTATGTTTGTCGAAAACCCAACACCGACTACCACCAAAAGAGCTATCCTATAAGTCAAACACAGTGGTGGGAATGTCAAGATTTGGGTCTGCCTTTCCACACTGAACCTAGTTAACTGCACATCATCATGATAGAACGTCAGGAAAGCAGCTAAAGCTGGGCCAAAAATGATCCAAAACATTCATGCAAATCTAGTTGATTTGTATTTTCGACTGGCCAAATCAACGTTATGACCTTAGTCCACTGGGAGGAATTGGCAAACATTTGGGAATCTGGTTAGTTGTTATAGAATATATATTTACTAATTATTTTAGTGGAAATACTTTTTTTTCACCTATAATTCATTTATCTAAAGCCAAATCAAGTTTTTGGGATAAAAATAGCACAGAAAATACTTTGTTATTTAGCGCCTCTGTCCTTCAGCAATTACATATTCATGGGACTTATATGATTCCAACACAATTAAAATAAACCAAAATGAATTTTTTGCACCAAACCTACCTAAACAATGGGCTTTGCACAAAAAAACAAGAAACGGACACGAAAACAAAACATTGCATTTGAACAGAGGACATGGTACCCGCAGTTTAGAATGTAAGTGTGGTATCAGCATTGTTTTTGGCAGCTTAGCTGCCTCAGCGTCTGGCCAAGTTGGACAACGTGTGTCAACCATGAATACCATAAATACCAAATAAATAGTTTTGCTAGTTTATTTTTCTAGTTTTGATATTTTCTCTAGAAGTCAAAGTGATCACATATACATTTCATTAAATAGAGCATAGGCTGTATTACTCTCCCATCAACTACTACGCCATGCCATTAAGTATTTAGACAATGTTTGGATGAAGTGTGGGCTTTACAAGAGGATCAAAAGCACAGTGGCATCAAAGGTCTCTCAGTAGCTGAGTCACTCAGTTGGACCATCCTTTTCATCAAAGATACCAAATTGCCAGCGAACTTCCTATGGTCTGCCATGCTAAAGCAGGCCAGGATGAAAGACTGTACCGCGTTTTTATGGACTCCAGTTTTTTCTCTTGCTTATCTGATGTTCATCATGTTTGAGGTTGACCGATGTCTATTGCCCGGCTCTTTCTCGCTTAATGTCTTATATTTCATTTGAAAAGTATGATTTCTGTCTCAATGTGAATATGATATGTATTGCACATGAATGTACGTGAAATTTCACCTTCTAGGTAAAATATCTGTAGACAATTACAAACTAAAAACAATTCTGCTCTCGTGTTCTTTTTTTTACTATAGAGAGACACTAATGTGTTAGTTGTGAGATGTGCAATTTCCTCTTTTATATATGGTAATGGTACACAGGGATAATTCCCCTGACTATAGATCCTAGAACATTTCCCTCTGCTTAGGACTTTACCCAACTGGATTTCAAGCCTTTAAAAAACAGATACACATATTGTATCAGTAGCCCCTGAACTGCCCTCCACTGCTGCCACCCTCTCCATCCTAGTAAGCACTAGAACAGTATGCTGGTCTGGGAGAAACTCAGTACAAACATCCTCAACATGAAGAAATAGTTTAGCTTACACAGAGAAACACTGTGAAATGGAAAAGGTGCAACTGACACTGCAACCAAACTCAAACTTAGGAGTTTTATGCAAAAACCCGAGTAAGAATAGCTATGATTCTATTGAGACCTATTATACAATTGGCATATTCCGGGGACAGTCCCCGTTTTTTAACTGCTTTTAAAATTAGACGGCAAAATGAAATACAGTCAAGCCTACCGGTTGATGTCTCGATCACATTTTGATCTGCTCTATAAGGTTTTAAATAGGTTATGCTGTTAACGTTAACTATATCGACTTAGTTAGCTGGCTCGGTTAGCTAGCTATAAATTATACTAAATGAATGCACAATTAATTATGTAAATATTTATTTTGAAGGTTACAGTTTTAATGGTTACTTTATAATAATTAATGTGAACATATATTTTCAAATGTTGATGGGTAACATATTGGCATAAAGTTTTCTGTTAGAGAGTGGAGAGGAGGAAGACTGGATAGAATGAAGGGTGTAGGGCAGGGGTCTTCTAATCTTACCTTTCGAGGTCCGGAGACTTCTGGTTTTCTGTTGTCATCATTAATTGCACCTACCTGGTATCTCAGGTGTAAATAAGTCTCTAATTAGAGGGTTGCAATGAAAAAATGGAGTGGAATTGGCTTTGAGGTGTAGTTTTGAAGACCCCTGGTGTAGGAGATAAGAGGAAAGATAAAGATATGATCACAGAGCCTGCCAATGTATTATTCCAAACAATGTTTTTGAGATAAAATAGAAAATAGGCAAGCAATGGGAATCTGTTAAGGCAAAAGAGTGTGGATGAATCAGGTGGAAAGACAGAGATGGTAGAGAAAGGAGGAGAAAGAATGTAGAACAAGTAAAAGAAAGTAAGACAAGTAAGAAAAGTGACACAAGCAATCCTGAAGAAAATACATTCCTCTGAGATTTATACAGGCTTCAGTAGGTTGGTATAAGTATAATATGAGTTACTCAGCTCTTCATTTTATTTCATTAATATGTCGTTAATTGTTTCACATATACTATTGTTTCTTTTCAAAACTGCTCATGTTCTCGTCTCCTCTTATTCAGCACAGACTACCAGTAACACTGAATGACTGTTCAACGCTACATTGTTTACCACTGTGTTGCATCACCTCGTCTTTTAACAATACCCTGCACGCAATTGGGAAGTGAGATGTTTACCACTATAGCGTTGAATGCGAATGTTTCCCATTCATGCTTGATATAGGATTTCACAGTTTGGGGTCTCCTTTGTTGTATTTTTCAGTGCATATTACGGGCATGGCAGTTTAGCACCCAGACTTTTTTACTGGATCTTGTTTATATTTGGTTAATTCTTTGCATGGTAGAGTTTCAACTTGCATGTGTGGATGCTGCGACATATTGTGTTCACAGACAATGGTGTTTGGTAGTGTTCCGGAGCCTGCAGGGATTTTTACTTCAGAATTTTGTTTTGCATTGAGGGGCAAAAAATATCACGTTGGCGCGTTAATGGGTGCGATGCTTAATAATATTCGGTTGACATTGAATTGACAATTTTATATGTGTTTTGTGATTCCATAGTGTATTATATGATCGTCCGGTAACATCGGCGGTAACATTGGCGGTAACATCGGATCTTGTCGGCTTGTTTACTATGGATCTGAGCTGTGGAAGATAACTATCTTAAGTGACAAAACATAAACATTTCTTAAAAACATGAAACGATGGATAGATCTGGCATGACAATGACAGGAGCAGCATTGCAGGAGAATGCAGTGATCATCCTTTTTTCACAAAATAACAATTTGTATTTTTGTTCAACGATTTAATTAATAAATCTTTGAACAAATAAACATTTAATAACATTTGAAATATTTAGGTTATAATACTTTTGACTAGTAGTGTAGCCTTCAATACAGGCTTTTTAATCACACTATGTTTAGAGTAGCAATCAATGTCTAATCTTAGTGGTAACCTCAAGAGTCTCCAACCTAGTTGTAGTCAAATTGTAAAATAGAGTGATCCAGATTGTCTAATCCCTCAATGAGTACCCCTTACAATGTTGTCAGATGTCTCTGGAGCAAACCTCAAGCCTGGTACTGACTTCCCACCTGGGTGATTACTGGCACACGCAACATACTGTTTTATTTTGACATTCATTTATTTATTTAAGTGTGAAAATGTTTATTCAATAAACATTAATTCTGGATGCCAGAATTACCTATTTTTTACAGCTTACTTGCTTCTTAAAACATCATAAAACATTAGGATTTCAAAATGGATTGGTGCCTGAAGTGCTGGAGACTTATCCACAGATGGTTCAGTTCAGTGTTATGGTTGCTGCTTGTCCTGAAAGGTACTTGACCCAATGGGGGAACCCTTCCTTTGGACTGGGGGACATGAAATACCTTGACCTAAAATCTATTGCCGAAGCCACCATCTTCGACTCACTGTCGACTCGACATTTTAGGATTATATTCAGACATCTATAAAACAGGAAAAGACAAGCATTAGGTAATCGGTCCTTGCTTGCCAGTGGTAATTGGGTGATGGATGGGGAGAAAACCTGCTTAATTGAAGCTAGCACATTATCATAGCTAGGTAACCGAATAGCTGTTATGAAACGCCTGCTGTGAACATGTATAATGGCATATAACCAAGTTAATAGAGGTACAGTATTTCAAAGCATTAACAATTAACATGGAATCTGGGAATGTCATGGCTTGTTTTGGTTCACCTAACACATTGTGTTTAGCCTTTTAAAAGCTATTTTGTTCTTGTGAAAATCGACCGTAACTAGGTGAACTAGTTGTTACGTTATCAGTAGAAATTTGATTGACTCAAATTATATTATTTTGTTCTTCAATCATACTGTACAGTTGAATAATACAAACTAGTCAAATAATGGGCAGCCTCATGTCTCGTTTATCCTCAGTTAAACTGACCTTAATAATTTGTTCACTGGCTGGGTCACTGGTGGGGAACAGCATTAAGAACAGCTAGTGTACACCCTTATGGTGCCATATCGTAATATACAGTACATTGTATTATAATAAAATATGTATTATTTGCATCCTCATTTACTGTTGCTTAGTCAGCAACTTCTCTTGCTGGGATCCAAAGAAAACATAACAAAACACTAATATATTAGACTTGAACAGTCTCACAAATTAAAAATCTAACAATGCTAAATCCTATTTATTAGCATTATTGTTTCTCAATTAAGGGAACATGTGCCCCTTCTATTGTTTTAGATTGGTTAACATGTTTTCTTAATCTCTGTTATTGAGCTGATTAAAGAGACAGTTAATTTCCCTCAACTTTGAGCAAGTAGTTTGTCTAGTGCTACCTTTCAGTTTGTATCTCTTATCAGGCAATCAGGTTGGTTTGGCAATGCTCTAGAGGTCTGGCGATTCTGCAAGTACTTAGGTTAATACAAGACATTGTTACCTATTTGAAGGAGGAAAATACAAGAATTGGACCGTACACTTTACAGGATATGTGGAATATACAGGACATTTTAAGAAGGAACATAAATTGGACACTGTAGTGCACTGTTAACAGGAAATTAAAATATTCTGTATATTCCATATTTCAAGTATAAATGGGGACAATATAAATCGATAGAGGTATTATACAAGGCATGCCCATACCATCTATTGTCTAATTTGCTGACCCAAAGTGCAATTACTGGTTTTAAAAGTGTAATGAAATATAATTTGGTGTTAATGCCATCTCCAGCTAAAAAACGAAAGCTGTATTTCTATACAATTGACTGATCACTGGTCACCGGTGGACCGCATAGAATACCCAGAGTTACCTGCTACAATGAGGTTTGAACCAAATTACAGGGTTTAATGATTTCTGTTTTCTGGAGGTATATTGCCCCTGTAACTTCTCTTGCTTGGTAACTTTCTTTTATATTTTGCTATGCTATATGGTTGGGTATCTACTTTAGATGATTCCGTCAATTGTTCCGGCTACTCAATCACCAACATCAAATGTCACTGTAAATCACAAAGCAGTGCAGTGTTTTTCAAGCCTATATTGAGTCATAATATCATAAGAAAAAAACACAGTGTTTGACTGGGTCTAATTGTCATGATTCACAGTACATCAACATGCGTGATGATAAATGTCTTCTTTGTCTTATGGGGTCTCCATCTGTCTTTGTTTTCCTTTTATTGTCACTCATTGTGTCATCCTTAATCATTTTACAGGCCCTCATGCACAGACAAACTGTTAGAATCCCTCTCGCTGCAATGGATGGGGGTGCCTCACGTTATCAGCTGCAAACACATTGATTACATGCCTGTGGTGGAGCTAAGCCTGGATGTGGACAAATGCCAAGTGACTTCATGAAGGCTAGCTGTTTGGTTAGAGCTTCATCCGCAGATTAATCTGCAGTGCATTTTGAAGGTCTGGCTTCAAGGTCCTCTTTTGAAACTCAGTTTTGGTTCTATTGCATTATTATCTTACCCTTCTGAATGTTGGTCCCTGATTTGATACTATACTAGACAATGGGCAGACTGGCATTATTTGTTACTGAGGCAGTGTCAGCATACCAAATAGATTTCGTGACCAAAGTGTTCAGTGTCATATCTGTTAGTTGGATTAACTTGTCTTGTATCTCAAAGAGAAACTGTGCTCTGAATTTAAAATGTTTATTAACATTTTCAATATTATTTTATTGTCATTAACATGATCTTATGTCACAATGGAAAACATTGCAATACCTTATGGACATACTTTTAGGGGCTGTTTTCACAAATTAAATTACACATACAGTGCATCCGGAAACTATTCACAGCACTTCACTTTCTCCACATTTTGTTATGTTACAGCCTTATTCCAAAAGATTCAATTCATTCATTCCCTCAAATTGCTACACACCATGTCTCATAATGAAAAAAAGTTCATTTAATATTTTTTATAGATTTGCAACAATTAAGAACACAAATATAAACATGTACATAAGTAATCACAGCCTTTGCTCAATACTTTGCACATTTGGCAGCAGTTACAGCCTCAAGTCTTTATAAGAATGATGATACAAGCTTGGCACCCCTATTTGTGGTCAGTTTCTCCCATTATTCTTTTTGCAGGACCACTCAAGCTCCATCTGGTTGGATGGAGAGTGACGGTGCACAGCCATTTCTACATCTCTCCAGAGATGTTTAATTGTGCTCTTTACTGAGGAGTGGCTTCCATCTGGCCACTGGTTCATACAGGCCTGATTGGTGGAGTGCTGCAGAGATGGTTGTCCTTTCGGCTGGGTCTCCTCCCGTCACAGAGCCATGCTGGAGCTCTGTCAAAGTGACCATTGGGTTCTTGGTCACCTCCCCGATTGCTCAGTTTGGCCAGGGGGCCAACTCTAGATTCCTGGTGGTTCAACACTTCTTCCATTTACAGATGTTGGAGGCCACTGTGCTCATTGGGATCTTCAATGCTGCAAAATATTTCTGTACCCTTTTCTTGATCTGTACCTGTGCAGATGCAGCTCTGTACCTGTGCAGATGCAGCTCTGTACCTGTGCAGATGCAGCTCTGTACCTGTGCAGATGCAGCTCTGTACCTGTGCAGATGCAGCTCTGTACCTGTGCAGATGCAGCTCTGTACCTGTGCAGATGCAGCTCTGTACCTGTGCAGATGCAGCTCTGTACCTGTGCAGATGCAGCTCTGTACCTGTGCCTTAATACAATCCTGTCTCGGAGGTCTTCATACAGCTCTGACATGCACTGTTAACTGTGGGACCTTATATAGACAGGTGTTTGCCTATCCAAATCATGTCCAATCAACAGAATTGACCACGGGTGGACTCAAATCAAGTTGTAGAAACAGCATGGATGATCAGTGGAAGCAGGATGCACCTGAGGTAAATTATGAGTGTCGTAGCAAAGGCTGTGAATACTTATATACATGTCATTTAAAAAAAATATTATTATAATTTTATTGATTTGCAAACAATAAAAATATATATATATATATATTTTTCATTATGGAAAAATGTATTGAATCCATTTTTGAATAAGGCTGTAACATAACAACCTGTGGTAAAAGTTAAGTGCTGTGAATACTTTCCGGATGTGCTGTATAGGATGGACTACTATTTTTATTTGGGGTGTGTTTTGCTTGATACTACATTACAAATTCCTTTTGAGATTCTGGGCAATTTTCACATTGCAACATTGGGTTGTAAACTGATTACTGTTGCAAAAGGAAAAGCAAACTTGTGAAATGGCTTGGTGCATCCCGGCCCTCACTTTCATTGCACCCTGGGGAGTTTTCAGGGTTAAGTCTTCAGACTCACACGTGCATTGGACTCCTTGGTCTGCGTTTCAAGATGGGTTGGGTGGGTTGCTGACATTGCCACTGATCTTTGAATCCAGTTGAACAAGGGCCACTTTGTTCAACGGATCTCAACACTTTTGAGCTGTTCTGGGAGCAGCTTGACCATATGGTACGTTAGTGCCATTCGATCCAATCCAACTTGTGGGAGGACTTCAAGAAACATGGAGTGAAATCTCTTTAGGTTACCTCAACAAATTGACCACCAGAATTCCAACGGTCTACAAGGCTGTAATTGCTGATAATGGAGGATTCTTTGACAAAATCAATGTATTTTTATTTAAATAAAATATAATTTGTTCTAATCTTGACAATTACTGTATTTCCTACTCATATTGTATGTTGTCTGTTCAAAGTAATTTATGTTTTCATGGGGCCACACGATTTTCTTTATTCGTTCAGGTTTTTCCTTAAATTTGTCACCCTTCTCAGTGCTTTGGGTGACCCTATTTCAGGTTAACAAGATTTTTCCACTATTTTGGTTTTACATGCAGCGTACCCGTTCTTCCTTCTGTCATTCATGCAATAAAATTTTTAGATGAATGTTTACAATTTATCATTGATGGTAATAAGCATAAAGATAAAGTCATTGAGGAAGAGGTTATCATGTAGACATACTCTGTGCTATGCCTGGGATGTTATTAAAACGTAAATGTACTATTTGGTTCCACAGTTCTGTTGACCCAGGTCAGTTACAATACTACGCTTTTCCCGTTTGGGATATTCTTCAATTAACCTGGTGTAGATTGTGTGTTTCAGAAGTCTGAGGCGGTGTGGGTGCTTTTACTTGTGATAAAGTCCAATTCTCCATTTGTTTCTGGTGTTGCTCAACGAGTTGTCTGGTTGTTTCCAGCGGGGTCCGCTGATTCTCCTTTTTCCTTGAGCTGGGATGTTGTTCTGATTCCTGGGATCTGTCCTCCTAGGCTACATTTGTGGGAACCCGCATCTTTTATCTTTACTGCTGTTTTCCTAATCAGGAGGACTTATTTGGGCCCTCCCAACGGAGTCCTTACAATTTCTCCATAGAGTTTTTGTTTCAGCCACTGCATTGCCAATTTTAACTTGAGCAATTTTAACTTGATCTTAACTTAGTTCCAGGTTTTGATTGTTTCCTGCTCTATTCAACCAAATATAGCAAAAAACTTTATCCCAACACATGTAAATGTCTACATTTAAATGTGAAGTTACTCCTGAGTCCTCCGTTCATCTGGAATATATTCCTGTTGCTGTTGTTGTCCTCGACTGGTGATATATTGACCCAAAGGCGTCTGCGTTGGTCTTGATGCAGTACATAGAGTACTTTAACCGAAACACAGTCTTGTCTTTTTCTGTAGCGAGCAACTTTGTGCCTCAGATCTGTTTCTGTTGGATACACGGCTCAAGGTTAAATTTCAAGTGGTGCTGATCTATCTTATCGTTGGATTGGAGATGTGTTCCAGATATAAGAAGGTCAGGCCTCCTGCTTTTCCCCCCTAAATGAAACGTCCTGTATGTCACCAATCTGGTTCTGGAACTCAGAAGATGCCAAAGGGAAAGGTTGCAGGAGCTTTCACTTCACATTATTGTTCCCAATTGGGCACATTGCGCTAAAGGTCCGCCACACCGTATTTATAGGACAGAGGAGAAAACAAAAAACAGTTTAATTATCCTCCTGGGCACTAACATACAGGCTTCTGCCATTCAAAAACGGTATACTCAACAATTATAGAGATGGTGGCTTTAGGCACATAAACAACATATTACATGTGACACTTTTCAAGTTATTCTTGTCCTTTTCACAGCTTTCTCTTACCTCTGAAAAACTAAAAATACAAATAAATTCATCTCCAGGCCGTCTGATTGACTTGAAATTTCCCAACACTTGTTTTTTTTCTGTGTAATAATTTCATACAGATTTACCAAGTACTTATCCCTTTGCAAAAAACACATCAACAAGAAACACCTTTCTATCTATTTCAACATTTGACTATTTGTTTGTTGAACTTTTCCACGTTGATGAACTTTTTTCCTCCAATCTTTGTAAATGTGTTCTTTGAATCAAATTCTATATCTATTTCCACAGTCAGACAACATTACATCCTGTTAGATCAACTCATGTTTTTCTCTCAATTAAAGAGTTACTTTTGACTGAACAACAACAGAACATTTACATACAAACAATTAAAAGTAATAAAAACAAATTCATACCAATAAATGTAACTTTTACCAAAGAATATGCGTGTAGACTTTAATTAAACCATTTTTACATCACAGGTAATACAGATATTGTAAAAAAAAAAGATTAATCAGCATTGCATTTCTGGTATTGTCGCAACTCAACTTAATATTATATCCTGGTAGAAGTAGCGGAGAGTGTTATATCTGCCTGATGTATTTTGTGGTTAGATATCTGTTTGCGCTTCTGATTGGGAAGCTCCCGTGTCCATGTTTGGGAACAAATATGAGTGATGAAAATAGGGTTCTTGCTTTTGAATAAAACATTTGAGTGAATTACCTAATAATTTACAGGAATAGTTGTTTTTTGAACAATGAGATAAAATGAGACAGAATACCAATGTCCATGTGCAGGGAAGACAAGTCTGCTTCAACGTATTAAAGTTGCAATCAATAAGCAAGTCAAAAGAATCTAAAATGTGTTTAAAGTGGTCAGATGATCCATTTATTTTGATAGCAGAAAACAACTGTGTACTGTGGGATGGTTTGAGACCTCAAGTGTTTGTGTGCGTGACTCAACTCTAATGTCAAAAGGAAATAGAATGGCTGGCTAATGATGGCTGACAGAAGCCATCTATTTGTGGCAATGTGATCTAGAGTCTTAGTGTAGCTGTGGTATGTGTTCAATATGCTGGGTGAAACCGCACAAACCACCATGTCTGAAAATGAAATACCAACGCTGACACACCAATTGCAGGACTGATTTTATTTCATACAGCATCCTGTGAACATGATTTAAACCACAACAGTACAATGCTTACCTAATATGTATTTCTTTTACACAATTTTCAAGGCCTAGTAAATATTCTTTTTGATAATCACCTACAATGAGATAAATTAATTACTTATATGTCATTACTTATATAACTACTTGTGTCAAAGGTAAGAGTTATTATCATGATAATATCGGTTTATCACCATGACTGAGTAGATTGAAGAGCACTATAGATGTACACACTTCCTCTCATCTTGCAACTTTCAAACTGTAGATCGGCATCAATTTGCCAGTGAAGTGTATCCTGGTGAGACAGATCAGAGATCTGAATCTGCCTATGGCCCCCAAAATCTGACTTTTCACACAAATGCAGGGATCAGATTAATTCAAGTTCTATAATCCTGCTTTAGATTTCCAGGATCAGTTTATATGACTGTTTTCGAGCAAGTTTTCCACCTAGAAATATATAACCTTACAGTATAAAACTGATCATGGTTCCAAAATATCACATCATGTTGATGTTCTGCTTGGGATTGTTCTTCATACACTTATGTACAGGTTGTTACTGCACCAGGGGGATCCAATCGAATCAAGATAACGGGATATATACTCTGAGTGTGGCGTTTAAAAAATAATGTCAAGCCTCTGCATGCTCTGCCATTCAAATACTTGAAAGAACTCAACATCAATAGATATCAATAAATAACTAAGGTACGGGTTAGTTAGCTTCTTACCTAGTTAATTGAATGCCCAGTGTGTGCATTGATGTAATTAAAGAATTGTTTGGCTACTTTGATTAATCCAAAATAAATATATTTTCTCTTGTTTTACATGTCTTTTGTTTCTACATAATTCCATAATTGTTATTTCATAGTTCTGATACCATCACTAGAATTCCGCAAAGTGGAAAATACACAGAATAAAGAAATACCCTTGAATGAGTGTCCAAACCGTGTTTGTACTCTATATACAATTTATCTGCTAAATTATTTTCCAAAACGTAAGTATGCAGGATGTGCGGAAACACCAATATTGCATTACCAAATACGCTATTGATCCTAAAAATAGGTAATTGAATCTACAGATCAAAATAATTCACTGGTTTGTGGCAAAGAATTTAGCTCCGCTATTACGCATTTGTCTGCCAACTTGTGCGCATTCCCTGGAGTTTTCTAAAAGTAATTCTCCATACTTATTTATGAGTATTATTGAAAAAAGAACACATCAGGATCTTTGTTTATTGAACTTAAATGAAACGTAAACAGCTGTGCGCTCGCATTAATCTTTTTTCATTAGTTATGTGAGCTAAATTTGAACATTGAAAATCTCAAGTGTATTACTACATGGTCATTTACAACTGCATTTCACAAGGTCATGTTTAATAAATTCAAATCCATGGACCTTGGGGACCAATGAGTTTTGCAAGTAAAATTTCACAAATCAACATAAGAAAATGTGTCAGCTTAGATTAAAGTTTATCTTAATGAGTGTTCCATGACTGAAGCTGTCCAAATAAGTGCAAAATAAATCAGCTTCCCTGACCTTGACAGGGTCAAGGATCCAACCAGCAGGTTGGTGGTGGATTGGACCGATGTGTGATCATGTACAATACAGTACAATAATTATGGAAGCCCAATCTGCAGAGAAAAAAATGCATCTATAATCAGGTCATCAAATGGTTTATGGGTACAGAGCTAACTATCCAGTGTTGAATCTAAATTTTGTGTAAAAAGTGGGACTGGAAGCCGTGTTAAATGATATAGCTCATGTAATAGCGTAACCCATGTAAATCTAAATTGAGGGTTGCTGGTCTCTGATCCCGTTGTTCTACCACGTACCACTGAACTCTTGATCAAGGCAACAAGTACAATACATCTTATGTACAGCTACTGTATAAAACAAATACTTGCCCAATCTCAACTTTGACAGTGAATAGGCGACTCTGGGATGCTGGCCTTCTAAGCATTTCTCAAAATGGCCAATAAAAATGAAATATTAAGATGGGTCAAAGAAGTCACAGTCACTAGACAGAGGAATATTGGGAAAATGTGCTATAGACAGACATCTAAGTTTAGGGTGTTTTTGGATCACAAAGAAGTACATTCATGAGACGCTGATGCAAATGAAAAGATGCCTTTGGAGTGCTTGACATGGTAATGTGATGGTCTGGAGGTGCCTTAGTGGTGGTGAAGAAGGACATTTGTTCAAGGTAAAAGGGATCTTGAAGATGAAATACTATCTCTCTATTTTGCAACACCGTGTGGACTGTGTTGATTGGCAGTTTCTCCAGGACAACAAACCAACTACAACAAACCACAGCAATAATCTAGGCAATAAGTATTTATATCAGTTTGTATTCTGTCTATAATGGAGTGGCCAGCAGAATCACCGGATCTCAACCCTATGGAACTTTTGTGAGAGTAGTTTGACCACATGGTATGTAGAAAGTGCCCATCAAGCCAATCCAACATGTGGGAGACGTTTTAGGAGGCATGGGATGAAATCTCATCAGATTAACATAAGAAATGTACACTGAGTATGCCAAAGGTCTACAAGGCTGTAATTGCTGCAAATGGAGGATTCTTTAACAACAGGACACCGTTATTTTTTCAAAAAAAATATACATTCTTACCTGGTCAGTGACTATATTTCCTATTCATTTTGCAAATATATTGTTCTTGTATGTTTTAATGGACAAAAATGACCTTTCTAAGTGACTCCGAACTTTTGAATGGTCGTTTACCTTTTTCAAAAAATATGTAATTTAGTGTCTTTTACATTATTTTAGTTAGTACACTAGAACACAACTGCGATTGTATTAATATCTCCACCTCTACAAAGCAGAAAGATACAGCACATTTGACCTAAGTTTCATTGGAGATGGCCCAGAATAATGGATTAGGGAATCTTAATGTGTGTATGATTACCCCGTGCTTCATTGTTTGGCAGGGTGGGCAAAGGCAGGCATGTGAGAGCAAGAGGGGACTGTTTATCCTGTTAATGTGTCACTTTAAATACATTACGCCCTTTTTGGCTGGCTGCCTCCCTAATCCAGAATAGCATGAGACACCCCATTTATTGAGCTGCACATGAATTAGAGTGCCGTTGTTTTGAGTAATGACACACGTTTTCTTATGAAGAAAGGGGTTTTGGCCGAAACCAAATTATATAGTGTCTCAATTGCTTATTAAATCCCATAATGTGGGTGGCACTTTTTTTTTTTACAGCATTGTTATAGTGGAGGTTGGTGTTATTGGATGTAAAACAGAGGTGACCTTGGGATGCTGGGCTAGAGGCGTAGATGCTATGAAGAGTGTGTGTGGGTTCTGTATTGGAGGTGCTGTACAGAGCCAAATGCATCACTGCAGCATCTGTAGATATTTGGCCACTATTAGTTTTGTCTCTGTACTCTTGTCACAACAAACTCCCACATGTGAGTTGTTATAAAACAAGTACTTACACTGCTCTATAATTCATGGCCGTTTATGTGACAACCTGCCTTCTAGTTTTAGTGTTGAATGAGAACAAATCTGAACTTGTTGTAACAGGGTTCTAACATATGAAAACATATTCATACAAATAAAACATATATTATGTTTTTATAAAATGGTATTTATCAGAAGACCATAAGAAATGTGAGAACAAATTCTTCCCAAGTACCATGGTAAATCTTTAACCAAGGGTTGAAAAAAAAGCAACATAAGCTAGATATTTGCCATAGCTGTGTAGTTGAGGCAGTGCCAAATGGTGAATTTGTATCAACAAACAAGTGGTGAATTTGTATCAACAAATAAATGGTGAATTTGTATTGCATTTCCATTCAAGCAATAAATTATCGCACAAATGCATAAAATGTATGTGTAGTAATATTTTGCTCTGTTAACACACAGGACAATAATAATGTTAAACATGAGCCAGCTGATTTGTCTAGCAAACTATTGTCTCGCAAACTATTTAGTTTCAGGTGGAGCTGGGCCTAGCTCCTTAGTAGGGAACCGGACAAATTTACAGGGCAGAAATACACAGCAGTTACGTAGCAGTGTATTACTAAAATGATTGGGGTTAGATGGCTTTAAAAACGTGTCTGTAGAGATGTCATATGGTGACGGTTTTCTGATGTCACTGAAGTCAGAACTAGGTCATCCGTTAAGAAGTGGTGAGTCATTACAATTAGATACTGCTGAGCTAGCTGTCATGGGGCACAGCAGCTGCGAGCCCTGAGCCCCTTTGACTGCAAGTTTTGTTCGGGAGATTCTTGTTGTGCTCTCTGTCCATTGTCCAGATCTCATATCAACGTTAAAATAATATGACATTGGACATCTCATGAGTTGTCAAATGTCTCATGTAAGATATTTGTAGTATATATTGTAACAATGCCAGTTAAAATGTGTGCTGTAAATTTAGAGCGCACATATTAATCTTCCTTTCATATTTGTATTTGTTGCATGTCTTTGTGAGCCATGTGATGATTAGCCAATCCTGAGGATAACTGGCATTGCAAATTATGTACATTTTCTTTCACAGACAGAGATTTAGGACCCCCGCAGTAGGACCTGACTCCGCTTGTCACGAATGTACACAGAGGGATCCTACCTCAGAGCGCAGGAGGTTTGTTTGGAAAGAACAATAATATATTAAGGGGACAGGCTGGCACAAAGTGGAAGGGCAGGCAGAAGGTCGGTAAGTGGGTATCAAGGTAGACAAGAGCCAGATGTAAAGAAGGGGATAATCCAGAGAGGTGGTCAGGCAGGCAGGGGCAGGATACCAAGACTTCCACACTTATCGAAGATAATGGACAAATACCGGACAAACATGCCTAGTAAAGTTACTAATCATACTAACAAAACCTCACAGGGTGTGAATGACCAGGCTTAAATAGAGGTTGCCAGGAGAAGAGGGAGAGCACAGGTGAGTGGCGTTAGCTGATTAGTACTCAGGTGATTTGGATCTGATGTGTGGGGTGCGTTCAAGGGATTAGGTGAGTTTGTTTCCCAGCCGGTGGGAAGGTCGAGGATGAGGGGCAAACCTTACAAAGCGTGTAAGTGTTGATGGAAATTATCACACTACAATGCCTTGAGACATGATCATTTCTTCTCCTTGCAACATATTTTTAATTGTGAAATATTAAATGGCTTTTGGGCACAAGGATGGCAACCATTTCAGTAAGGGGAATAATTTAGTAAGAAATAGTTTTGACAAGTGTTTCATTTCTGTGTGAACTGCGGCACAACCTTTTTAATGACCTCTGATACCTCGCGTCAATTCATTTGGAAATGGTAATTGCCATTACAATTTTCTCTATTTCAAACATTAAAAAATATACTATCAGCAATTCTCACAGTGCTTTCGCAAAACGCACAGCCTTAAGCGCCCAACGAGCAAGCAACCACGGTGTTGAAACACAGTGGCCAGGAAAAACTCAGAAAAGCGGCTGAAATTGATGAAGAAACCTAAAGAGAAAC
>JACXGK010000015.1:204966-241016 GCA_016801125.1 Novumbra hubbsi
GATTACCCGCCAGCTGCATCCAATGTAGTTGGCTACTTAATCCCCTGTGTGTCTTGTCTCTGTGTCCGTGATTGTTTCCTGTTATGTGTATACGGTCGTAGTCAGTTTCTACTACACCCTGGTATTCCAGCCTAAATAAAGAGCCTTATTAAGCCAACCGCCTGCGCATTGGTCCGCTTCCTGAAACACCTCTGACAGAGAGGGTAGTCATTTACATTGAGTTCTTTTGGTTTGTGAAATGCTTTAGTTGCCATTTATACATAATTATGACAACAATGTTATCTAACGCTGACACTAAAGTTATTTGTGCTAACGTGACTGTGCTGCTTTTCTGTTTAAGAGGCAAGACATTATTTGTTGTAGTTATTATTATTGATTTATTTTTTATTTATTGGTATTAAACGCCTCCTACTGGAGCAATGTGTTATTGTAGACTGACCAATAAGAGGAAGTTATCGCTGCACGTGATCTAAACATCATTCGAGCGGTTTAACTTTCAGTGCTTTCTCTACGTTGTCAAGCAATCATCTGTTCAAAGGTTCGCCAGTGGAAACACTAGCAGAACTGATCATAAAAAGGGATGTATAATATTAGCTCTATTAGCAGTACTCTGTCATGCACAACATACTCTGCTTTTCTCTGGTGATTGTTGGTTTATGTATAGATTGGATTAATGACTTAAGATGCTTATCTAGACTAAAATCACTGAATCAATATGCAACTTTTAACCAGATATAGTGTATATTAGCAAAATGTTTAATGTGCATTTAGAAATTATCTGGATTTTAAATTAAATAACTATTCTAGTTATCCATTGACATTTTGCACAGTGAAAAAGACTACAAAGAAATTAGGCTCTATAGGCCTGGCAAAGCACTGGAATTAATCCAGCATCTGTTGATGTCTACGGGTTGCATACTTCAGGCAGGGATAACATACAGAGAATATGTGACAAGTACTAATCGTGACTAACTTAATAATGTTCAATCTGTCCTAATACTGAAATGGGGGAACTATATTTGAAATGTGCCATATTTCAAATTGGTATATCCAGTATGGATTTTTTTAAGCAAGCGTGTAGTAAGAAAATATGATACATGTAACAAAACTTTGAGCATAGATTGTGCAGACATAATTATTTGAACAAAATAAGGTTACATGCTTTACATAATCTGTCCCATTACCTAAAGCATTTGTAGAAAAGTGGAACTGTGAGATTTAGTCAGTGGTCACCTTGTGGTTGGTTTGGCCAGTGACCCTCGTTAGATAAACCATATTAAGTTATTCAGTAGCTTGCTGAATTACCATTGTGACGTAGAATAATGGGCTAGAAGTAGAAAATGTAAAACACCTTCTGAAGAAGCGTTGGTGACGGGCATTCAAAGGATTTGACAGAAACAGCCATGGACATATTTACTTTAAAACTTTAAAACTGGCATCCATGAAGAAGGCAATTAACACACTTGTCCAGAAAAAGTGTTGTTTGAATTGTATGTCAGGCCTACTACAAGCTTTCAGCTAGTCATGAGGAGGTGGTTATGTTGTGCTTTGCTCAAGACGGTTTAATGGAAAGTAGGCTATGTGCTTTTTAAAACCGAGTCAGCTTTGTAAAAGTAATTTGTTCTATTTTATGATTGAGAATATAAGATTGGCTTTAATTATATTGGAAGCAGCAACAACATACTGTTAAAACAATTTTCATCCATATCAGCCTATAAAGGGACACTAACGTGATTCCTAGCATTGACTGCAAGCTAGCACCAGATGTCATATGTGGCTAAAACAACAATTTACCAAATCAACATACAAACAAAAAAACTATCCAAACAAAAATGGTTTATATTGAATGTTTATTTATCCAAATGTTTCTCTATCTGTTTTCTTTTGTATGTAGAGATGTCAGGCACAGGGGCAGACATCTCTCAGGTGCATTGGAAGCAACAGTGGTTGGAGAATGGAACACTGTATTTCCATGTGTCTATGAGCACCTCTGAGCAGCTGATGCAGACCACCCAGCCCACAGCCCGGGAGCCGGCTCATGTCCTGCACGAACACATGCACTTGCTGCACATCTCTGTTATGGTAAGAAAATCACTGACCAACAACCCTTTATGCTATTTTAGTTGGTAAATATGACCAAGAACACATTGTTATTTTTTTTGCAATTTGAGTTAAGCAGTTAGTTGAACTGCTTTGCCCAGGGACATAATGAGAGAATTCTTGCCAACTCTGGGATTAGAACCAGACGCCTTTTGTTTATTTGCTAAGTGCTTAAGAATTAGCAAACACTGCTGTGGTAACTAGTGTTCCAAGTAATCTAAATATCATCATTTATATACTTGATATAACAGAACTTTCCGAGTGTGACTTTGAAGTTAGTTTAGCCATTCGTCTTTCCCTAACACACACCGCTCCAAACTGTTCACTTACTCACAGGATGTCTCCTCTTCTCTCTTGAAACAACTTGTCTGAATCCCTTGTTGGCTAGTTATTGTTGTACTAGGTATCAATCTAGTTATACTTTTTATACATTTTGTTTTTGGCCCTACCATTGTTTTTCTTCTTTCAAAGTGACAAATGTAAATAGTTATTTTTTTGAATTTGTAGCATTAGAGTCGTGAAAGGAAGGTTTGCCTCTCAAAGTGAAATATTTTGTTTGAATGTTAATCTTTGCAATACAGTTTGGCACCAATAGCATGTCATTCTTTATTGAAGATATTATTGTTGGTTATTCATTTAATATCTGTCTATTTCTTTGCATGATTAAACACTGTTGACATTGTGTATGAGTTAATGATCGTGTACACTGACATCTAACTTTTGAGAGAAGTTAATTTTAATTACTAGCCTACTATCAGAGACCCCACACACTTTCTTGCCCTTCACATGTACAATGGCCAGGAAATTTGTGCCCAAGCAATATCCTATTTAATAACTAAATAAAAGTGCACAAATTAGCGGGACAGACAGTATTAGCATAGACTCTCTTTGCCTCATATTTTAAAATAGGGATGTCTTTATTAAAATACTAAACTGTAGATTTTGAGAAATCTAAGACTGGGCTGAATGCATGTGCCAGACAGGTTAAAACAATTTAGCGGATGTAATGCAGCTTTTTGTCTTTTGGACACATTTCTATCTGACGAAATTACAATCAAGTTAACCCCCCTCTCTGGCATATTTTGGATTGTATATGACTGATTTCGGATCCCAGTCTGATTGGTAATTGATTTGACATTAAATCTGAGAGATACTTTGGGTGTCGGATAAAAATGCCACAGACACAGTTTGACTGCTTATAATCATATTTACTGGTGATCGGAAATACTGGTCCGAAAAATTTTGTATGCCATACATAAATGCTGAACAATATATACAGGTTTTGCGACCCTCCAAGGGATATGCCACCCCAGACCATCAATGACCCACCACCAAACTGGTCATGCTGGATGATGTTGCAGGCAGCGCAATGTTCACCACGGCATCTCCAGACTCTCACTTCTGTCACATGTGCTCAGTGTGAACCTGCGCTCATCTGTGAAGAGAATGAGGCACCAATGTCGGTCCTGCCAATTCTAATGTTCTTCGGTGAATACCAATTAAGATGCACAATGCTAGGCTGAGAGCACAGGTCTCAATATCCATCTCCTGGTATTTTTCTTCCATGCTGTAGAGAGTGTACTGGGAGACAAAGCAAACCTTCTTGCCACGGTAAATATGGATGTGCCATCCTGGACGAGCTGCACCACCTGTGCAAACTGAATGTGCTGCAGGTACCACCGTATGCTGCCAGTACTGACAAAGACACTAGCAAAATGTAAAACTAGGGAAGAATCAGTCAGGATAAGGAGAGAGCAATTGTCTGTGGCCACCACCTGCAAAACCATTCCTTCTCTCTTGTTGTCCTGCATTTGTCTTTCCAGTGCACCTGTTGAAACAGGTAACATTGATTCACCATTGTTTATGCCTTGGAAAGATTTCCCTGACGTTTATTTGACTTGGTGTTATACTGTAATGATTACATCTTGCTTAATTTGTGTACATACACACACACACACAAAGACGCACACACATATTTTACATAAGGCTTCTAAGGTTCTTTCAGTAATAAGTACAGTGGGGAGAACAAGTATTTGATACACTGCCGATTTTGCAGGTTTTCCTACTTACAAAGCATGTAGAGGTCTGTCATTTTTATCATAGGTACACTTCAACTGTGAGAAATGGAATCCAAAACTCCAGAAAATCACATTGTATGATTTTTAAGTAATTAATTTGCATTTTATTGCATGACATAAGTATTTGATCCCCTACCAACCAGTAAGAATTCCGGCTCTCACAGACCTGTTAGGTTTTCTTTAAGAAGCCCTCCTGTTCTCCACTCATTACCTGTATTAACTGCACCTGTTTAAACTTGTTATCTGTAGAAAAGACACCTGTCCACACCCTCAATCAAACAGACTCCAACCTCTACGCAATGGCCAAGACCAGTGAGCTGTGTAAGGACATCAGGGATGAAATTGTAGACCTGCACAAGGCTGGGATGGGCTACAGGACAATAG
This sequence comes from Novumbra hubbsi, assembly GCA_016801125.1. Taxonomy (NCBI): domain Eukaryota; kingdom Metazoa; phylum Chordata; class Actinopteri; order Esociformes; family Umbridae; genus Novumbra; species Novumbra hubbsi. The sequence continues at coordinate 209,529 of JACXGK010000015.1, forward strand.
GCAAGCAGCTTGGTGAGAAGGCAACAACTGTTGGCGCAATTATTAGAAAATGGAAGAAGTTCAAGATGACTATCAATCACCCTCGGTCTGGGGCTCCATGCAAGATCTCACCTTGTGGGGCATCAATGATCATGAGGAAGGTGAGGGATCAGCCCAGAACTACACGGCAGGACCTGGTCAATGACCTGAAGAGAGTTGGGACAACAGTCTCAAAGGAAATCATTAGTAACACACTACGCCGTCATGGATGAAAATCCTGCAGCGCAAGGTCGCAGCACAAGGATAATTTGCAAGGTCCCCCTGCTCAAGCCAGCCATGTCCAGGCCCGTCTGAAGTTTGTCAGTGACCATCTGGATGTTCCAGAGGAGGAATGGAAGAAGGTCATGTGGTCTGATGAGTCAAAAATAGAGCTTTTTGGTCTAAACTCTACTCGCCGTGTTTGGAGGAAGAAGGATAAGTACAACCCCAAGAACACCATCCCAACCGTGAAGCATGGAGGTGGAAACATCATTCTTTGGGGTTGCTTTTCTGCAAAGGGGACAGGACGACTGCACTGCATTGAGGGGAGGATGGATGGGGCCATGTATCGCAAGATCTTGGCCAACAACCTCCTTACCTCAGTAAGAGCATTGAAGATGGGTCGTGGCTGGGTCTTCCAGCATGACAACGTAAGAAGCATCTCAAGGTCCTGGAGTGGCCTAGCCAGTCTCCAGACCTGAACCCAATAGAAAGTCTTATGAGGGAGCTGAAAGTCTGTATTGCCCAGCGACAGCCCCGAAACCTGAAGGTCTGTATGGAGGAGAGGGCAAAAATCCCTGCTGCAGTGTGTGTAAACCTGGTCAAGAACTAAAGGAAACGTATGATCTCTGTAATTGCAAACCAAGGTTTCTGTACCAAATATTAAGTTGTGCTTTTCTGATGTATCGAATACTTATGTCATGCAATAAAATGCTAATTAATTACTTAAAAATCATACAATGTGATTTTCTAGATTTTTGTTTTAGATTCCGTCTCTCTCAGTTGAAGAGTACCTATGATAAAAATTACAGACATCTACATGCTTTGTAAGTAGAAAAACCTGCAAAATCGTCAGTGTATTAAATACCTGTTCTCCCCACTGTATAGGTAATTCTCTCAAATTCCTTTTGAAAACAATGGCATTAAATAGACTGTTTTCCTCCTTCTCTGATCTGCTAGAGCCATTCAGAATTAAGTGTCAGAATGAAATATGAATTGATGAATATTAGCAGTCAATCATTTTACATTTCCCCTATTGAAGGCTGAAAAGAGGTGTGGTGCTTAGAATCTTTAACGCCTAGCCTAGACCACTTTGCCAACAAATATTGTCACAATGGTTGTTTAATTAGACCTTTGAAATCGGCCACTCCATCCTGACCATTTGTAGGTTCTGTGTAGACACACTTCCTTTTTCTCTTTTCACCCTTCCAATTTCCTGATTTGTGCAGCTCAACAACAATTTGTTGCTGCATTCTAAACAATCATTATGTTGTCACCTCATGTTTATACCCCAGTGAATCAGAAAGTCATGGGTTACCACTTAAGTGATCCTAGAAGTATATTCATCTCCAATAATTGTGGCACACTACTTTCAAAGAAATATAACTGGATATTTTCTATAATTTTGCTTCAATTAATGGTTACATTTCTGTTAATATTTTGAATGAAAGGCCAAGAGGATAAACAGCAAATACATTTACTCACAGCCCATTTGCTCAGATTTACCAAAGGTGCCAATATTATTGGATGGCACTATAGATCTGTTTATGGTTTAATTAGGATAGGAATGATTAAAAGTGTCTTGCAAACCTTATTTTTTTAATTAAAAAGACTGTCAGCCACAGTCGTGGTAGGGTGGACATTTTTCACATGAATGACACATTTGAGTTCACTTGGAGGACAAGTAGTATTTTAGCTGAATGGGACACAATAACGTCTGGCAGCCGCTGAGCCTTTCATGTCATGTTACAGAATGGAATATTCCATTTTTTCCTAGGATCTTGGCATGAGTGCTGGCCATACATAATTTGCAAAGCATAAATCGGAATGACATTCAAATGAATAGATAGATGTGAAAGGCAACCCTTGGACAAAACCAGATGGTTAATAATTAATCTTTTAGAACCATAAACACCTTCATTTCCACACCACTACATCCGTCTCTAGGCATTCATTGACATTACATTATTTTTTACAAAGGTATAGGAATTGTGTCCTTCTCATCGCTCTCCTATCAGATATGCATTGATGGGCATTGCACCCTACATGCTTGGAACCACCATTTTATAATTAACAAGTCAAAGGTGATTGATGGTCAAAGAGTGGGGTTACTGAGGCACACACTGCTTACAGTGTCCACCCATGGAGGCTGTACTGGAATCAAGGTCCTCAAAGATAATATCCTTGACTGGCACAATCTGCCAATATAGATGGACACCACTACATGTTTTACATTTACATTTTTTGCCATTTAATGGTTCTTGTCACCAATTCACAAATTGTTACAATGGACATGTAACATGAGCTTAGCAGGGAACACACTCAAGGATGAGTGCTTTGACTAAACAGGTACTGTTACTGATATATGGAATTTGCCAGATATCAATACAATATGATTATATCATATTATTAACTGTGATAAGAAAGTCTGGTAACTTCAAAATAGCAACTGAAAATTCTACAACCTGGAGTAAGGCATTGTTTCCTGAATAAATTGATACCGTTCAATTAGTGATTTATATAATTCACCAAAATATTTATTGGGAATCAAATAAACAGGTATCTGATTACAAATTTCAGTTAAAATTATTAAAAGAAAACACAATGCCATTGTGTGTACAGATGGTACTAGACCTCACAAAAGCTTTTATTGCAGTGAGAGAAAACTGCTGTTATTGAGAGAATGTTATTTCCTTATTTTCCTTCCAATAATTAATTTTAAGTTTCAGAGTTTACTGATTGACAACCCATCCTCTTAAATGTATCATCTTTCCCTGTGCTGCTTGTCAAGGATTCTAAACGTTTAAAATGTTTTCAGGCCAGAAATGCAAGTGTATTTCTGTTTCTTTGAACTATGCTGTACACATAAACGCACCTTGTCTCCAATTGAGAAATGTTGACAGTGTTACCGTGCCATGTACGAGGAACTAAGAGATACTTAGAGAAAATCTCTCGTTCCATGGTTAAAGCATACAGCCTAGACGATGTAAGAGAATTCAAAATATCCTGTCTGGTGTATCTCAGCAGTAATTAATCTCCATTGTAAGAGAAGAGTTTTTCCATTACTCATGCAGGAAGTTTACATTTGTCATCATCTGATGTTTTGGGTTGAATTAACTGTGAATAAAATTGGCTGTTTCAACCAAAACATATGAAGAAAAGCATTTAGCAATGTGTAATTCAGGTCACGGCAGTTACTTTGCACAAGACCCTAAAAGTACTATTCTGAGATGTGGATCCCCTTTTCTAAAGAAGGAAGCTTAATCAAAGCAGTGTTAAACAACTGAACACTCATGTAACCCCTTGCTTATTTTTTTTTAATTTTTTTTTTATGGATTACTTTTTGTTGTGTATGTCCCGTGCTGTTGTATATAACCATGTTGCCTTGCTGTTGATGCTATGTGGCACGTTAAGTCATGCATTCACATTCTTGCATGCAGGTGGGTGCAAACACACAGTCACACAAAAAACTGAACAAAAAACAACTTCCCCTTCAACATTCTCAATGCCATTTGCCATACACCCTAGTATTTCTCACAGTACTACCATAGGCATCTTCACCCCTCACCATATCCTCTGCATATTCATAATGCAGTACAAGGCCACAGGTACTACTGGGACAGATTACCCGTATTTAGCCTGCAATGAGGACACAAGGAACTGCCTTCCTTCAGCCAATGCCTTCTGTATCTAGCCAGTGAGCCGCCGCATATCTTGGATGGACAGGGTTCCTGCCAAGTGCTCTGGGTACTGGCTAATAGTCGTAGTAGTACCAAGGGCTTTGCATTAAGGTCCTAACATAGCTCTCAAACATTGTGACTGCAGCCTGTCCAGCCTATGAGGTCCAGGTACTCTGGAGGCCTTTGCTGTTGTGACATTCGAACAGTTACTGCTCTAGGCCTGTACTCCTTGTACTCATAAATATGGAGGGCACTCCGAGGTTACAAAAATAGTAGCACGATTACCTTATGTATTGCACAGAAGGGTGTCCATTGTAGGCCGAGTTGCAGTCATAAATGTGCTCCATTTTTAAATAGATTTGCCTGAAAATGGATTGATTGAGCTGGGATCATTTGGAAATGGTTGTATAGCCTTTCCCAGACTGATGTGCTTGCGCTACCCAATTGCTGATGTCCTCTGGGAGTTGTTGTTGGGTAGCACCAAACTGACAAGGTTTCTTTTTTTTTTTTATCTGTCTCGTCTTAATTCTTTCCTACATATACTTGTGTGTGATGGTAGGGTGTCTGCATACTTTTGGCCATATACTGTATTGTAACTGATTTATTCCTGCCAGCATATACAGGTGGATCTAAAAAAGTAACATTTTTTCCTGTAATTCAAATCATGGGATTTCAATTATGCATGGGATTTTTGATTTCCATGCGCTGTTATCATCAAGACTGATGATTGATGACATATTTCACCTTGTGTAATGTATCTAGATAATATGAAGGTGTCACTTTTGATTTGAATTCTGGAAATAATTAACTTTTTCATTATATCTCATTTTTGGAAGATGCACCTGTATAGCTATCTTAAGATGGCTATGCCTGTTCAGTCTTGTTCGTTCGTTTTCTGGAATTAGATTATTAGTAGCCCTCCAGAACTAGATTGATTTCCTCTTTTTTCGTGTTCTTTGAAGCTTGTTTTATGTCGATAAATGTTTTGTTATGTTTCACCTTTTAAGTATCAACCATTCAAAGGATGTTTTGAAATTAATCTTTGATGTTTGGTGAAATATCTATCACAATGGTGGCCGCTATGATGAGGATTATTTAATTAAGAGTCTATTACAACATCTTCATAAGTGGAGTACTTGACATGCCCCTCTTTAATTTCAACACCCCTATGTGGTCCATTAGCATTGTGATGTAAATGAAATTTAACATCACTATGTTAATTCTGTGTTGTTGACCATCACCAGCCTAATAGAAGGTCTCCCACGGTTAATCCTAATTTACTTTATGGGCAATATTTTAGTGTTTTGCTTTTAGTTCATTCTGCTAATGTCTTAGTTGGAAAAGCAATGTTACATGAAATTGTGGATAAAAATATGGTTACAATTATGAAATAACAAAATTGTTGGTATTTATCTGAAAAAGGTCTACAATCGGCTACCTCTCCTAATTTGCCAAATTCTCTGTACATTTATAATTTGATCTTTCTTAGCTGTTACTGAAAAAGCAGCTGCTTGTTCTAGGGTCCATAGAAAAAACATTGCTGAACATTGAAACATGATAGAACAGAACTGTCACACACTTTTAAAATATAAAAAAGACAAAAGAATAGATTCCTGTTGGAATATAAATGTCTGTGTATCTTCAATGTCCTCATTGGTTCATATGATGTTGTCTTTTCAGTCTTTTAAAAGTTGTTTTGCTGTTTACTTGAGAAATGTCCAATGGGAGTGCCATGTCACCATGGATCTGTATTACAATGCAGGATGATGTGTGTTTATTTTAGGCTTAGCACTATAAGGAGACTTCTGTTGTGCCATGTTTGGACATTACAGTGATATTTCCGAACTTTAGAACAAAATAAATCATTCTCCCATCAACCCTCAAAAGTTATATTTAACACTAGCTCTGCAGTGGCAGTGAAGGGATATCTATGCTGTCTGCTTGGAGTAGAACCGTTGAGTGATTTTAGGTCATAGTCAGTAATAGCTTCAAACATTCTAATTAGTAGGAAGAAAATCATTTGAAGAGAACACCAATGTATTAGAAGTCACTTTTACCGTTTTGTTTCTCCCGGCTGCCTAAAGGTTAGTCAAGCATGGCTCCATGAACACCTGGAGTACTGTGCTGAATAAGAAAACATGACCCATTCTTCTAGATAATTTAAGTCACAAGGGATGGACACTGACTATGCCTGTCTGAAATCTATGTTTGTGGACACGGTGTTGGTTCTAGGTTCCACTCTTCTGGCATTTTTAAAGCTCTTCATCAACAGACAAGGATGCATGAAGACATGTACACATATTCTAAGTTATTTATTTTGGACCATAAATCAGATTTAATTAAAAGGATCAAACCATTAATTGGTCATAATCCAGCCCCCTATGGTAACAGGAAGCACCTCCTTCCTCATAACACCAAGAGATAGCTAACACAGGCCCGCAATCTGGAGGTCAACCCTTTAGCCTGTTAAAATGGCAGAGACTCCAGAACACCAGAATAACTGCTATACACAGATAGCACAAAAGTTTGGTATTTTATTTTCGAAGGTACATTCCATGCACTGGACAGATGGACAGCCATCTTCCCTGATGTGCAACAGCCTCTGGCTTCCCCCTACAAGACTGTCAGTTCCCTCTGATAGCAGAGTGTTTGCTGTAAATGTGTGTTGTATGTGTGACCACCTGTCTCACCTCCGTAGCAATCCGGTTGACAATGTGATCATGATTGTCAATGACATGTCCTGTCTTAAAAAAACAACAACCTTTAGAAATACGGGCAAGCAGACAAAGTCTTTCACAGACGGTCAGTTGATGGATGGTCTGTCAAGGCGAGTCAGTCCATGGCAGATTGTCACGGGCTGAGTGGCCGGAACACAACACGATTCAAATGGATTGTGAGCTATGTCGCCTGAATCTGTGCAGGTTTATCCACGGTCATTTTATTAATTGTATAAATACAGGTTACAGCTGAGGTTTATTCCTTAAACGTTCATACAGGATAGATGGAATGAAAGACAGAGTGCTTAGAATTTCCTTCAGGGGCAGATTGTACCTGCAACCTGAGTCCAGTCCGGGGCTGCCGTAACTTTATCTTGATTTGCTTGATTTGGAGGGGTGCTTTCCTCAGTGTTGGATGTTTAGTTCCGTCTTGGGTGCCAGAAGCCTCCACAGGTGTTTGCCACAACTGCAGAGTCAGTCAGTGGTTTAGTCTGAATTCATGTCCATGTTAGCTCCACTGTAGTCAGGCTGACTACATCTCATTGAGATTTGTCAACTGACCCGAACGCAAAGCACACTGCATGAGTGTCCTGTGTTTCATTGATTCCTCCTGAAGCCCAGAAAATTGACCTTAGAGTCTGTGGCCGTTGAGACCTTTTGTTCTCCATTAGTCATGGCAGAACGGGTGCACGGGCTAACTGGCTAACTGCGTAACCGTTGCATAATCACTACTCAGCATATTTAGCATGAGGGTCAGTCAATTAGCAGTGTGAGGTAGAACATTAAGGTACATCCAAACACCCTTATTTCTTGCTCTTTGTTAACATTTTGCATGAGGTGTTTTTGTTAAAGCACACATGTCCTCTACCACCACCACAAATTTGATTTACCAGACTTTTCCACAATGCCAAATAGCTAAAAGCAGTTTTCATCTATATTCTATCATGCCACAGTTGCATTGTCTTGGAAAAACCTTGTCCTGGTGTGGAACTGACAGTGTTTCACCCTCCATCGTTCGCTCCCTCGCTCTCTCCCTCCTTTCCTCTGCCTCACTGCTCACCTTCACTCAATCAGTTTCGTTGCCTAGGTAACGGTTACCGTTGGAGATAGGAGTTGGTGCTTGAGGGAGTGGATTATTGAATAGAAGTGAGGGGGTTAATAGTGAGGCATATTGAAGCGCTCAGCCAAGCAACATATTTAATGATCTTCAATAGGTGCACATGGATACGGTCTTGGCATCTGAATGTGTAGGTCTTACTGTACATCACCCACAGGAAGACGGGGGGGTGGGTTCCTTTTTAAGTTTGGAGAGGGGATCTGTGAGGTATTCAGAATCAAACCCTGGCATAATTAGATTGGGGATTTGGATAAGAACCTTGTTTACCAAGCATAGCCTTCACTGGACCTGTTGTAGCATATGTACCAGTATGTGCATGGAGCATAGCCTTCACTGGATTTGTTGTAGCATATGTCCCAGTATGTGCATGGAGCATAGCCTTCACTGGATTTGTTGTAGCATATGTACCAGTATGTGCATGGAGCATAGCCTTCACTGGATCTGTTGTAGCATATGTACCAGTATGTGCATGGAGCATAGCCTTCACTGGATCTGTTGTAGCATATGTACCAGTATGTGCATGGAGCATAGCCTTCACTGGATCTGTTGTAGCATATGTACCAGTATGTGCATGGAGCATAGCCTTCACTGGATCTGTTGTAGCATATGTACCATTATGTGCATGGAGCATAGCCTTCACTGGATCTGTTGTAGCATATGTACCAGTATGTGCATGGAGTATGGCCTTCACTGGATCTGTATAACAGTAAAGACTCTAAAATGGGACATGTGTTTACTTGTTTACTACAATATTGCAGTAATTAAACTGGATGCAGACATTAGGTTAAAATGTTGTTGTTTTTTACCAGAAATTGGAATGCATCTATTTTTCTTAAATGCTCTGTGATTCTTATGTCGCAATTTAAACAGTTCACATATGTTTAAACAGGTTATGAAAACAATTTATTATGACCTTACAAACCCTGAATGAATTGTGCAGCCCGAGATATAACCTCAGACTGCCTTAAAATTATTTGTATAACCACCAAACTGTAATTTAAAGAAAAAGAGCTGAACATAACTGTATCCCAGAGGAAGAGATGGCAAGTTGTGCCAAGTATCAGCAAAGATATAAATAAATACTCCAGGAAGTGTCTAAGATACAAATGCAAGATGTTAAATTAGGTATACTCCAGGAAGTATTTAAGATACAAATGCAAGGGGATGTTGAATCAGGTATACTCCATAAATTGTTTGTGTCCACCAACGATATGATGTCAACTATTACAGCCACAAAGTTGGAAAACTTTAATGTTATTAATAATATAGTTCACCAAGTGTAAGATTAGTACATTATATTTGTTTTTCATTTGACCTATTCAGGCAGCAACTCTCCATCTATATTTGAACCTTGGGCCAATCCAACTGTTCCATTGTAGGTACAGTATATATATAACATTGTATTGCTACACGGGTAGCGTAGTGCAAAGTTGTCGGCCAGGGAATGGAGTCGAGATTGCAATGAGGCAAAGAGCAGGAAGCAAAAGCGAGAATGAAAGTGAGTTTTTGATAGCATCTGGTGCAAATTGACAAATATCCCTCTTCTGACACCAGCCTTCCATGACAGGTCTACTCTGGCAAGCTGTTCCAGCAACACTTTGCCGACAGCTGCTATTAAAAATAAAGGCCCCTCTTCAAACAAAACGACAGGGAATATAACAAGGAATGAGGTCCCAGCTGTCTCTAATAGACACAAATATTTGCGGGTACAAACACTTGCACGCACAAACACTCCCACAGATTTGGTGTTACACTTTCCACTGGCAAGGTCACGGAATTCACCAGCGTTTTTCTAGTTGATATACTTCAGCATAAAAGTAGCAGATTTTCTCTACACATCCAGAAGTTTACTAATCAATAGCAATTTTAATGTTGATATTATGTTGTGTTGACCACACCATTTCTAAATCATAAGTTTCATCCCTAGCATTACTCGTCCAAACATGTGCTTGTGTTGCCGGATAAAAAACAGAAACTGTTGTATCCTTCCTAGTGTGAAACACAAAGGAAATCCATACGGCCTCCTTCTCTAGTCCCCAGTGCCTCCTTTTCCCTAATAAGAGCCACCCCAGGGCACCATTGTCCTGGTTCATTTATTGCCTTGTTATCAACAGCTGTTGCAGTCTATGTTGGCTCATTCTGGCACGGCCACAAATATTGACATTAGCTTCCTAATCATATTTTTTCCCAAAATGTCACGAGAAGGGCATGTGTGTTTGCGGCTGACTCACACACCTTCAAATCAAAGATCTTTTTTTTTCCTTTGGAAGAAACAGGAGATGAGAAGGGTTGTGGGGAGACATGACGCCACTGCGTTGCTGTATTCACCAGCACTAATTTGCCATAGTAATGAGCAAGCAGTGATGCATGATCATCAGGCAATTATATTTGGTTACCATGCAAACAGCGAGCATCATGGGAAGTAATTAAAGAGAGAAAAACACCCCAGCTTGATTACAAAGGAAGGTAAGGAGGGAAAGAGTGAGAGATTAGATGAGAGTGCCTGCATCTCGAACTGGCAAAAACTATCCAAGCACACTTTTGCACTTGATCTATAGATATCAATACAAGATCTTTAGTCTGGCTGAAGTATAACATTTCTATAGTTTCAAAAATATTTTTACAGTAAGATATGAATTCTTATTACCTGCTTTGGCTTCTGTGATAGTTTCTGAACATACACATGTGGGTCAAGGTCTTAGATCATGTATCATGCAAAAAGTTTTTTAACACAACATAAAATGAGACCCTTTCTGCTGCCTTGGGTCGTAAACGCAGCTGGTGGTATGGAGGTTGAGAGTGTTTTTGTCTTTGCCACTGGCCCTCGTCGAGGGAGGGACAAAGCAGCACAACACTCTTTGTGAACCAGAGATCTCCTGTCTGGTTCACATGGCATCGTCCCTGCCAGACTGTGTAGCATGAACCCCCAAGTGTGTAGCATGAACCCCCAAGTGTGTAGTACGAGCCCCCAAGTGTGTAGTACGAACCCCCAAGTGTGTAGCATGAACCCCCAAGTGTGTAGCATGAAGCCCCAAGTGTGTAGTACGAACCCCCAAGTGTGTAGTACGAACCCCCAAGTGTGTAGTACGAACCCCCAAGTGTGTAGCATGTACCCCCAAGTGTGTAGCATTAACCCCCAAGTGTGTAGTACAAACCCCCAAGTGTGTAGTACAAACCCCCATTCAATATGGCACGTGCCCCCAATGACTTCAGTGTTATTGTCTATTTGTAAAATTTTACTGAATGACTAAATCTTGTATCATATTTTGCTTATCTGGGTACATTTACATGTACATTTTTACATTTACATGTACGTTGTTGCATTCCTGGTCCCTGTGTATAGGTCCTTCCACAGCAGTTCACCTCCAGACAGGCCAAAGTGTGTGTGAGATTAATTAGTAATTAAATTAAGATTCGGAGCCACTGAGAAAGGATTTCAACTATAGGTTACAATGCTAAACTCAATGATGTAAATTATGCTGAACAGCATTCTATTTAACTTAAACAGCCTCACACGCCCACATTAGTATAAGAAAGTATATTTCCTTAGGTAGCCAAGCCGATGCTTGTCATCACTATACTGTGCAAAGACATGAACATTTGACAGGATAAGTTCACATTTCACATGGCTGTTGGGATCTTAGCCGGATACAAAATTACTCCTTGCGTTAGAGCAGTAGTTTTCAAATCTGGACCTTGAAGCCAGTTCCACTCCAATTTTTCATTGCAAAGTTCTAATATTTTTGACACCAGGTGGGAGAAAGACTTGAACACCCCTGTTTAAGAGATTGACCGCTGAGTGGAACTGTGGCCATTCTAATGAGATCTAAAATTTGTTTCTTATTGCCCCTTGTTTTACTCTGTCAAATCTCTTTTATTTAGAATTAACAGTTGGTAAAAATATTTTTTATCTGGCTTTTCATCACATGGTCTATTTCTTTTCATGTAGAATGTTGACATGTGAATAAAACATTATCCATCTTTATAATCTATGTATCCAGGCTTTCCCTCTGCATACAAGGACACACTGAGCCACAGAGACGAAGGGCAGTCCAGGGCTGCTTGGTTGGGGATCAGAGCCAATCTGAATCGCAGGGTGGGCAGGCAGTAAGGCAGTAAATCAGGCCTAATTCCCTGCTGTAATTCAGGAGGACCAGGGCCAGTGACAGCCAAATATACCCACAAATCATTTCCCCTGCGCTGGGACCAGTCAGGGCCAAGGGGCGGTGGCATGGAGAAGCACAAGGAGAGGGTAGTGGTTATGATTTGCCAGTGATTGGACTGAGAGATCATGGAACTTAGACGGAGCCAACCAATGAGCTTGTTCTTCCATGGTCACACTGCAGATAGGAACTTAACGTGGAGGTCGTCAGTGTATTTTCAGTTAAGCTTTCAGCGATTTTACATTTTGTTTCATGATTAAGTCACTGACAGTCAATGTACTTTCCCTTGTGATTTTGTTTTTTTATGTGGAGGCTGCAATTATTTCTTAATTTAGCTCTTTACACTCTTGATTTTAGTTGTATGTACAACAAACTAATTCCTTGCAGTGCTTTTATAATTATACTGAATCTAGTCGTAGCTGTTATGGTTCTCACTCATCAAGCTTTACCATGTAGCCACATTGTATTTATTTGTTTTTCATGGGAAGGAGCAGCTTGTGGCCTGTGTGAGACACTCCTTGTGACAAGGATGGGCAAAGATACATCAACATGTATTTTATCTTATTTATAAGTGTGTAAACAACGAAACATAGCAGCCACATCATGTATCGAAATAAACTACAGTTTTTTGTATTTTAAAAATACTTTTACAAGGGAGCATGAATTCACTTCCAAACCTTCCATCTATCTGCATATTTGATCTATCCCTTCACCAGTTTCTGTAGACTGAGTTTTAGTACACTGAATGTTTATTAGCAACAGCCTTTCTCTGTCTAACGAGTCATGTGATAAATCTGACATATTATGCAACCAGTTAACAGATCAAATATTCACATATCCCTGTGATCACCTGTGAAGGTTCGTTTTAATGTAACCAACAGTTTATTGTTTAGCAGTTTGCTAATGACTTATAATTGTATCCTTATTTAGTTACTTGGTATTTTATTATTAAGGCCCTACATTGCATCAGCAATACTGGCCTAATTACAAACAAGTCATAAATAAGAAAACAACTGATAGCATTATTTATAGCAACTAGTTTCTAAGTAATAAATCATTTGATTGTTAATTAATCATAGAAATTATAATACATTTAAGTTAAACCATATCGTGGCATTATAATGTAATGTTGTACAACACTGAAACGACGTACAAGTTTCTCGCATTTGACCTTGTTCAGATTTTGATACATTTTCTCGTGTGTTCTCAAGTCTGAGCAAGTTACTGAGTAGGCACCCATCGGAGACAAGCATTTTGCTACAAAATACAAAGCCATTTTCATCACCCTATGCAATGCAAATGACAACATCCTGTTTTGCATCATAAATACTGCCCTTCTCCCGCTTGTTGTCATCTTCTAGCCTGTTTGAGACACGCTCCTGGTGACATCACTTCCTAAATGGCAGTGGCTGATGGGACAATTTCCCTTGTGAGAATAGAACAATGTGACCAGAGTAACCAGTGCGCCTAGTTGGTTTCATGTCCCTGGGCTCTAGGAGTTGCATTTGAATGTAGAGAGAGAGGGCCGCAGCTGCCTGGACAGATGGCACTTTAACTGCATGCTGGGGAAGACAGAATGAAGCAAAGAGAGAAAAAGACAGTAGAAAAGGGAGATGACCAGGTTGGCACATTGCTAACCATCACTACAGCATGAGCATCTGTATTGAAGTTGCCACAATACACACATTTTGTAGTGCGTAACATTTTGAAAGCTTCATTATGCATGCTCCTTCCCACTTGGATGTGGGTGTTCAAGCTATGCCCGGGTTTCCCCTTCACCCCGGGTGTCCTTAATTAGTAACTGTATTGTTCTTCCAAACATTTGAACATTTGAGTACTCATTACAGCAAAGCTAAATTAAAATGTCTGTTATGGGTCACCTCTAACACAGAAACCGCCAACATATCCACTGGATCAGGAAGAAGCTTAAACATATAGACTTACATACTGGTTCTTCAGAAGTGAATCAATGGCAAGCAGTAGGCTTTAGTTTCAGTGACTCCTCAGCAAGGCTGGGTGGGTAATCTGATGTGTCAGCTGTATAACGTGTTTATGCTAAGCATCATTTTAGTCCACTCATCCCTATTCACTTTTAAATACCTGGATAAGTTATGCAAGCATGTCGTTCATAGCCGCTGAGGGAAAGGACGCATTAATACCGGCTAAGTCTTGGTAGCAATTTAGATTGATATAACATTCTGTCAGATTGTTTTCTCTGTGATTTTTTCATCTATTCGTGTAATTTGAATTTGTTCTGATGGGTGTTTAAAAAGATGTAAGCTTTGGTTTTTGGCCAGACCATGCACCGTATGAGTATGTGGCAAAAGAGACAGAGCGGGTGATGGTGAGTGAAATGAAAGCTGAAATGAAAGCGAAAGGGAGTGATGCAAAGAGGAAGAGAAAGAGTAATCAGAAGAGGAGATGAAGAAGTTGAATCCCTGCCTCTCTCCTCCCTGTGGAGTGATTTCATACTAAAGCAGCAGGGAATTGTTGGCGTTAAGATGAATGAGAGCCGCATACCCTATCTGGATACATGAGCTACTGTGGATTTACACAACTGCTGTTTGAATGGAAGCCAGTGATGAAACATAACTTTTCCCACCAGGCATGCAGGGCTCCTTTAAAGATTTGATCTCTGGTTTTTGGCCACTGGTTGTGTAAGTCGGACTAATGAGCAAAAAGGGGTCACCAAAAATGGTGTACTCATTCTGCCGATATGTGCCGTTTGGCATCCAAACACCAGCTTCAAACATGGGATATCATAGCTAAATGAGGTATGATAATAATCTTTAGTAAGATATTTTGCACAAATAAACAACATGGTACACATCCAGCCCACAATAGATATAAAACCCCAAAAATATTCACAAAAGTCCTAGCCTGCATTTTGATGTTTACAAAGATTACCACCCGCAATCGCACCACATTATGTCCTAATTTTCAAAAACATTTGAAACCGTTTCAATACCTGCTCAATACGTTTTGTAGCTCTCTCGTCGGTTTCTGTTGCCTGGCGACTTAGTTCCTGGCAGTAATTGTATTTCTTAGACACTGCACTCCTATTGGAGATTAATGAACACATTTGTCAGAAGGATGTGTTTTCCTTTGCAGTCGGCCATCTCTCCCTGGTGTGATTTATGGCCACCCAGCAGTGCATGTTATAATTTGTGAGTGGTTTGTTTTTCTTCATGAAGATGAAATTTTACAAGTTGGGATGAATAAGGATATCTCCTTATTATGTATCTTCTTTTTATGTATCACACAAGAGGCACAGCGAATACCAGGTTGTAGCGTCAGAATATGGTGTGTGCTCTTTTGGCTGCGGTTTAAGACCAATAGTGTAGTGTTCATCACATTTATTTGGAGTAACACATTCTGTTGACCTGTAGTGTGAGGAGTAGTCAGGTACACTCGGAATATGTCTGTCCTATGAAGCAACACTGTTTACATGATGATTGTGTATGCATGTGTGCTTTTCACTCTTATCAATGCTGTTAGAGATGCCTTTGATGTGTCTTCATTGGCATGAAAAGGGACAAACCATGGAGCAATGGATGTGTCCTGGTGAATTTGCTTGAGCAGGCTTTGACGGGGTAGGCTATGGCTTGGTGACAGAGATAGTGGGAGTTTGGATTGCAACCTTATTGCATTGGTTTGTGTAAACCCTAGGGCTGAGGAATTGACTCAATGTTATGGGAGCGCGTTAACCTGGCTCTGTGTCAATGCCGCGTGCGTGTTGTTCCCTGCCTTTTGAGGACCATTTCGTCCTGACATGAAAACCTGAAACAAGGCGGGAAGGAATTGGTGTGGGATTTTGGGAAAGTGCCAGCTATTATTTTAAGCAAATCAATGTTAAGAACTGTCACACATGTGTGAGCAGTACATGTCGAGAGTAGTATATCTAGAGTGACTTGCGTCACTTTTTTGTTTGATGACCCTGGTGGGCTTGTCTATTACATGATTTCTCCAGGGGCGCTTTTACTGTGTGAGGGTGGGCCTCCAATTATGACGTATTGGGGCCGCTACATCTGTTATGAAACAGTGGGACTTCGGTTATGAAATAGGTACGTCCGGTTGGTAATTGAATATAACATGGTGAGGTTTGACTACGTATTACTTGCCCTGGTGAAGATGTGTACACAAGTAATGTAGTGTTGTGTAGCAAACAGTTTTGAGAATGAAACAACTGGGAAGCTTGCAGCTAAATGGCTGCTCAGCAAAAACAAACAACAGCCCAAAATGGCTGCAAGACTCACTGCTGTTACTGGGTACAATGGACAAAACACTAGCTGTTATACTTCCTGCATTTACTTATCAGTCCAGCTGTCCCGATGCTTATACTTGCATGAAATGGGGAAGGACAAAAATAACAATACTTACGGTTCGACGTGTGTGTTCAGAGATGCTCTTCTGCATTCTTTGGTTGTAACAGGAGTTCATGAATATAGAATTGTGGTCAAGAGTAAAATTCAAAGCAATTTTTGAGCAATAAACAGAAAGGTTAGCTATGACTGGGCAGGGTTGGCCTATGAAATTCAACAGTTGGATAGGGACAGGTCATCGGAACAAGTCCAAGCTATCTTAGCCCCAGCCAAGTCGGTGTTCTTTCACTCTAGGCTTCCTTCACTCTAAGATATCACACTTGTATTCCTAACCCCTGGACTAACAAACAAATATATATTACTTTCTATCTATGACAAGCTACAAATGTTTTGCTCTCTCTGGAATGCAAATGGTACTGTACATCACTGTCAAGCGATCAGTGTTACTCTCCCAAGATTCAGCTAATGACTTTTTGATTGATTTAATCGGTATGCCAAGATGCCCACCCTGTCGGCATTTGGCATTCCACCCTGAAACCCATTTCGTTAAGCTTCCGACACACAGTGCTTGTGCTAATGTTGCTTCCAGACCGTTTGGAACTCTGTGGTGAGTGATGCAAAAGATGATAGGCAATTTTTTTCACACGATGCACTTCAAGCATGGCGTCCCAGATTTTTCTTGGTCTACCGATCAATCAAATTTATTTTATAATGCCCCCTTTTACATAAGCAGTTGCAGCTAGGGAAGTCTGCAAATATTATGTTTGTGTTGGCTTTTACCTGATTGATTATTTTTCTTGTTATTTTGAAATGCTTTCCATCAACTCTTTTTGAGATGATTGTGTAGCCGTATCCATTTTTATATGCTCTGGCTACTCTATTTCCGATGTCCCCTAGAATCAGATTTTCTCTCGGCATGGTGTGTTTTGCATTCACCTGTAGCGGTAACACCACGCTAACAAAGTCTCTGATTTAACCAATGCAACTTGGGGATCATTAATACATTTTTCATTTACTGTTTTTCACGACACATATAATTTCCTCTAAGCAAACAATTGGAATAGGTGAATATAAACCTGTTATGTCCGCTTAAACCTTTTCTGATTAAATTAAGATTTGATGGTAAACACTGATGAATTCTGTAATTGCACACAAGGGGTTCACATACTATTAAGCAGCACTGTATGCAAATAGATCATAATAATACTAGTCTGTTCTCCCTGGGGCGTTGGCCCGATTCTGATGCAGGAGAGGGTGAATGTGCGCCACACAAGTTAGATAAACCATTTCCTGGGCTTTTTTGAATTAATGAGATGCATTTATTTGACTAGATAGCAAAGATTTAGCACGCCACAGCACACGAGGTTGACATTTGACCAAATCTTTGCATATATTTTCTAATATTTTTCGGTGGCTTAACTTGAGGTGTTAAGGTGTGTTTGTATATGAGAACCGTAGTGGGGCGTTATCTGAAAACTAGAGGTATTTGTTGTGTTTTTGTTTAATTTGACCAAATGACCCGGTACGTAAGCACATGTTTAGTACTTACTAAACACATGTTGTTTTTTCATCGACTGGCAACAGATGACTGATGAGTTGAACTGTGGAAAATATTAACAGCTAATTTACATTTGCAAATACCCAGGTCCTTGTAGAGCTCCTAACAAAGGGCAAAACTCTCTTTTTGTCACCACTACCCAATACTGAGGTAGAACTTTTTATCAGTACAGCGGTTTTAACTTGTATGGAACAAATCTACGTTGTCGGGTAGTGTTACTCTTTCCATTTCTCTTCCAGGGAGGCCTGATTGCTCTCCTCTTCCTCGTCCTCCTGTTCACGCTGGTGCTGTACACCCGCCATCGCTGGTGCAAGCGACGACGCATCCCCCAGAAGAGTGCCAGCACCGAGGCCACCCATGAGATCCACTACATTCCATCTGTTCTGCTGGGCCCTCAGGGCAGGGACAGCTTCCGGGGCTCACGCCAGCTGCAGCACAACTCTGTCATCGGCATGCCCATTCGGGAGACTCCCATCCTGGACGACTATGACTGTGATGATGATGATCCGATGGGACACACGCACACTTCTACACCCAACCAGGTTCACAACCAGCTGAGTGATGGGAAAGGGCCGTACCAGGAGGAGTACGGGCCCAGCCGGGAGACACACACCCACAACCAACATACTGACAGGCTGAGAAAGGGCGAGGACATCTTCCAACACTGTCTGGAAAAAAACGGTAGGTATCACGGTATTACAGTGGACATTATGCTCCGTCCACTGACGGAGCATTAGGTCTGCACTGTTGTGACAGATTACAGTTTTTTTTTGGTTTGTTTTTTTGGGGGGGGGGGTAGCACTTACTTCACAGCAGCTTGTCAAAAGAATGTTATATATCTACAATAAGTTGGATATGTATAAAAAAGGTTCTCTACCGATTACAGGCAAGTCAATTAGGACCAGAACAATGTCCGAACAATCAGACAGATTTACTGACGACTATATCGACCTGTGTGGTTGGAACCGGACCCTTGTAAAAAGAAACAGGTGACACTTTCACTGCTGTTACACAAAAATCACTTTAATCAATAAATCACTTTTACTTCATAAACTCAAATATGACCTTGTCTTCTGTTGTAATTAAGATATATTCAATATGATTTAAAAAAACGATAATAAATACAGTAATTTGTCTCATCTTAATGTCTTGAATTCTTTAATTTGCAAGCCCCCATCTGTTCATAAGAAATGTCAAGGACACAGATGTTAATTAAGGAAATGGTTTATTTAATATCTATGGCAGGTTTTACATGGATAATGGTCCCAAACACAATTCTAGCATTTGCAACCATACCACGAGATGGATTAGCATTTGATCCTTGTATGAAAGCAATAGCTGCTTTGGGGAAAGTATATACCATCGTACAGTAATTTGAGAAAACAAATGCATAATTTAAGATAGGAATTGTAATGTCTGTATTTATTTCAAGTCCATTGGTGAGCCATGCAAGTAGCGCCGCTTATAGGTGGAACTTCTGTTAAAAGAGTTATTTGGTAACAGCTGTTAAAAGCAGTTCTGACAAGGCTTGATTGGAGACTCTGTCTGGTCTTCAAAAGTGGCCTATACTTTAAATACATTTTGGCCATAAATCTGCTATTGTTGATGCATCCCCTCCAAACATGTCTTGCAATGTCTATGTAGGAGCTAGCTAGTTAGCAACATGGACATTTACAAATGTGTGCAGTGGCCATGTGGGAGCAAGCAGGTAAGCCAAATGGACATTTAAATTTCACTACTTAGTGTGTGTTGAGCAGCATTCAGAATGAGTAAATGTACAGTAAGATTGGACAAATAACAATACTATCTCAAGCCACATCTGTTAATTAAGCTAGCCAATTAGTTTAGTGTGAGTACATTACATGGCGAAGTTGCCTTTTTCTTTGCTGTTATGTTATAGAAAACAAAGCCACTAATAGTTGTATTTGCATGTTTTTTGTAGTTAATAATTTGCCTGGCTACTTGATGTTAGCTTAAGCCTAGCTAATTGGTCCCTGTTGTTCATTAATTCATGACATGTTGCTGCAGCTGGCAGCAATCCATCTACGGTGAAGTGAAAGTCTGGTGCAGCAGATGCACAACTTTTCTTTAAGAAGATAAACGTAAAAGTAGTTCTACTGTATTCTACTGTATTCTACTGTAGTTCTTTCATTTAGTTTCCCTCAGTTCTCGGAAGGATCTCCATCTGTCCAAAAATATTTAGGTTTAGTAATATTTAGCATACGGCCAATGTGATTCAGGAGTTACGGTTTTTAATCAACATTTCCATGAGGAACCTCTTTTAGATATTAACTGCGATTTGTGTGGTAACTATCTTCCAACACAGACAATTCAAGTACCAGAACAAAAATCTACATCAATGTTTACTGTTCTGTTACTGATGTACCTTCGCCCCCTAAAGTGCATGTAATGTCTGTTTTCTACATGAATCAGTAATAAACTCCAGTAATTGAGGAATTCACTGGCAGGGAGGATGTTAACGTGAGTATGATATCAGGTGTAGAAAAGGCTGCTTTATTCAACTTAGATTATTTTAGGTGCACGCACAAGACAATATATCCTTATAGTATTATGATGACTTCATAGTAACTGAACAGTGTATTAATAGCTGAGTGACCAACAAGCTTGTATCTCAAAAACAGTTTATTAAGCCCACCCCCTAATTCGATTTATTAAGCCCACCCCCTAATTCGGTTTATTAAGCGCACCCCGTAATTCGGTTTATTAAGCCCACCCCCTAATTCGGTTTATTAAGCCCACCTCCTAATTCGGTTTATTAAGCCCACCCCCTAATTCGGTTTATTAAGCCCACCCCCTAATTCGGTTTACTAACCCCACCCCTTAATTTTGTTCACTTATCCCACCCCCTAATTCTCCAGGCTCCTGATGATCATCTCAGTTTTGTAGTGTATCTTAACATCTCCCTTCCTAAAGCCTTTTTCTTATGCCTGAAGTATAACAACGAATATCCGCTGTACAATTTAAAAACCCAGCTTCACAATGTAGCCTTACCTCTCCCCTCTTTAAACCTTTTTCTTTTGCCTGAAATATAACAGAGACATCATCTGTAACATTTAAAAAACCCAGCAGTACAATGCAACCATATATTTCTCCTCCTTTTGTGTTTTAGGTTTAGGTTCCTTTTTGTTATATGTTCAGTCTGTCTATGACTTTTACCATCTGTCGTGATCTCCTGATTATGAGGAGGTTCAGCCTGAGGAAGCTCAGGAAATTTCACAGGTGAGTTCATTGGCACAGCCTCTGTACCACCCCGTTGTGCTGTGTTGGAGTGCAGGTCATCTTGTGCAAACAAAGGATTGTCCTGTTTTGAGTCATTTGGTGTTATTTTGTAACTCAGTGTGATTTCTCTTCACAACTGCTCCTGCACCAGGCAGGTAGCACTGTGTAGGATGTTGGTGCCTCCTCTTGGGGCACCTTAGCCTTACAATTCCATTGCCTCCTTTAGGTGTTGACCACTCTGACTGTGTGTTCTACACTCAGTTCTAAAATTGTTCAAAACCGGTGATTTCCCCTTGAGGTGTTCACCTGGGGACCTCCGACATGCCAGGGACCCCACCCTGTATGCCAGTAGGCCTGGAATGGGTCCTCCCTATTCACAGCTGCCGGTTTCAAAAGTTTATTGATGATTTGTACTCCCTTTCTGCTTTGCCATTTGCCTGAAGTGACATGCCCAAACTCACAATGCTGTGCCAACAGGGCAAACCACTGACTGGTATCGGCTTATCTCATGCCCAGCAAATATGATCCATTTCTGGGTAGTTGTGGGAGAATATGTCAATAACTAACTGGTATTCCTTTCCCTTAAAAGTAAATCAATGCTGTTCCTACCTTCTCCCAGGGCTGCTGGGGAAGGTCAGTAATCATTTATTTATGTATTCTATATTATTAAAACAGATTTTTTAAAGCAAATATTATACAGACTGGGACCTGGATCTATTTTATGACTGTGCTCTGTGTAGACATGTTTACATATAGAGTTTAGGCACACAAACAAAATATTTATAAATAGAACACAATCAGAATAGAACACTATCACAGACAAAACCATAATGGTCCTTCATTTCATGTTGTAAAGGGCCTAGGGAACCCAGAGTGTCTAGCTTAAGTTGGATCTGCAGTTTGTTCCAAAAAACAAAAGTGTGAAGGAACTGAAGGCAGTCCAACCCAATTGAGGAGGCCATAGGATTCTCCCGTGTAATCGGCTTCAGTGATTTGGTTTTGGAATGTGTAGGTCTAGTGGAAATGAATGATGATATATATGGAGGCAAGAAGTGTTTTATTAATAAACAACAGAAAGAGAGGCACAACCCACATGTTGATATTAAATGATGAATCAGTAGTGAGTTCTGTAACTATCACCTGTGATAAACCTAAGTGCACAGTGAAGGTTTAGTAGCCTCCAGTGGATTTCAAGTGGATGCTATAGCAGGCATAGAGATAATATCACCACAATCTAAAATACACATAAACGTTGGCTGCACAATTTGTAATAAATGTATAGGACAGACAAGCCCTGTTTCTATAAAGGAACCTTACCTTAAATTGTAATTTCCCTCCCCCCCAATTTAGTAGCATGTATTTTAAAAGAAAGCCTATCATCTAACCATACCCCCAGAGTATTTATAAGCAGGAAACCTCCAGCCCTTCGAAGATGTTGTCCATTGCACAGGGCAGAAACTATTCATTACGGGAGCTATACTGCCCAAATGGAGTATTGAACGTGCACAGCTCCACACTTTTCTAATTTAATTGCAGCTGCCAAAATGCGTGTGACCTCTCCTGTTTGGTGAACCACTGTGGCCCTGCCTTTTCACTTGGGCTCTCCTGTCTTTTCTGTATTTGGTATCGTTCCTTAAGAATGTTTTCGTTGAAGTTTTTTGGATCCATGCAAACCTTCGGGCTCTGTTTGGCTTTGTCTCACACTGTCGCTCTCCGTGTTGACTTGACCACTTTCAGTTTGACCTTTCTGTCCGGTTCTAATTTATTTTTGGTTCTTAGTGGAGAAGGAACTCATTGAGGAGCATGCACCACTGGTTTCGGCTTTTACCTTCAGTTTGATTCTGTAAGTGATTGGCAAAACTCCAATTCCATCATACATGCCAATATATTTTCATTCCCAACACTCAGCCTGGAACATATCAATATGCAATTTGTTGTTCACTGTCGTATCATTGGCAGATATGGTCTAATTTCTCCTTGGGCGTAAATAGCCATTAAAAGTTTGACCTGCCCCATATCTTCACTGGCCTGATCCATGTAGTGATTATTTTCCCTTTGGCGCCACTAAAAATGTCAATGTCCTCTTTATGCCTTTGTTCTGCACTTGTAATTTGCACACGCCTTGTGTTTCAATCATCAGTCCATTGTAGGCTTTCAGTCCTACCACTTGTTCAGCAGTGCATTGTAATTCTTTATTGTTATTAGATTATTAGACTGTCAAGCTTTATGTCCAGCACTGTTCCATTTCCTGTAGTGGGAACATTCCTTTTGTTGACATGCACTGTTTTGTCCTCAATTTGACTTCTTTGCCTTTTGGACAACTTTTTACTGCTCCAATGGCCATGGAATTTAGATCCTCATTATCTGACTGGTGATCTGCTTCCATCGTGTTCACATATGTTTGCTTTCTGTCTCCTGCATTGTAACACATTTTAGCAAAGTGATTTCTACCCTTGCATCTTTAACAATTCTTTTTTTAACAAATGCTGGGCACTTTCTCATCCCATTCTTGAGATGTCTGTGCGAGCCAGTTCATGCTATCTTGTATTGGTGCAAGTTCGTATTTGTGTTTGGGGATAGACAGTTGAGATTTTGGCTGAAACATTATGCAGATGAGTTTCATGGCAAAACATAGCTGTAAGATGTTTTGAGAAAGGGGTACTATGTAATTGAATGGATATTGCAAATCAAATGCATGGGAGGCAGGTGCCAATGAGCCGTAATAATGCACATGGAATCTACTACTGAAATCTTGTCAGGGGCTGCTGCCGCAACACCCACATTTACCACAGACTTGATGAGTTGGAAACAGGCTACTGTCTCAGGTTTGTACATTCATGTCCAGCACTGTGTGGTCAAGGAGAGTGTAATTGTCTGTGGCCACCACTTGCAAAACAATTCCTTTTTTGGAGGTTGCACCAAAACAAGTGACATTGATTTCACTATTGCTAATACTTCCTGACTGGACAGATTGATATCCCTGAAGTTTAATTGACTTGGTGTTATATTTTGATTAAGTGTTCACATAGGTTTTTGCACTGGCCAAGAAAAGATTGTGTCCAGTCACAGATCGGGTCCAGTCACAGATCTGGGGAAGGGCACCAGAAAATGTTTGCATTATTAAAGTTCCCCAAGAACTTTGCTCTTGTTAGAGCTGGCCAAGTCTGTTAATGTCCTTGAGTAGCACAGCCAGAGCCCAGACTTGAACCTGATTGAACGTATCTGGGGATACCTAAAAATGGCTGTGCAGAGACTTTCCAAATTTAACCTGACAGAGCTTCAGATGATCTTCAGAGAATAATGGGAGAAACTCTCGAAATACAGATGTGCCGAGCTTGTTGCGTCATTCATAAGAAAAATTTCTGAAGTCACTGCTACAGGTGTGTTAACCAAGTACTGAGCATACTGAAATGGGTCTGAATATACTGACTGAAATGGGTCTAAATATAATCATGCTTTTTAAAAAAATATAAATCAGCGTGCATTTCTGAAAACCTGTTTGTGCTTGGTCTTTATTGGTTGCATGTACATTGTTAGGGGAAACATCTATTTAATCTATATTACAACACAGGTGTGTAATGTAACACATTTAAAACAAGTTGAGGTCTGATTACTTTCTGACTGTACTGTATAATTGTTATTTATGACCTTGAGTTTTTTTCTGGGATAAAATGCGCAGAATACCACCAACCATCTATCTCCCAACAACACACACTTCCAAGACTTTCTAATAATGAGTCATATGAATTCTAATAACAACAGTCATGTGAAAAAATTAGGTCACCCCATTCAATATTTAGTTATTTTTTAAGAAATATGGACATTTCAATATTTGATCTTCTTTCAAACAATATCTTTAGATAAAGGTGATGTATTTGAACAATAATACATGAATTTAACAAACAAACAAAGACAAAGATTTCCTACTGATGAAAAAATGATGACACCCTATTCCCTAAATGCTGGTATTACCCTGTTTGACTGAAATAACCTCAAGACGTTTCCTATAACTGTCTACCAGTCAATAGGATTAAGATCTGGGCTTTGCATTGGCCATTCCAGTTCTTCTATCATTCTATGATTACAGTCAAAGTCTCTGAAAAAGTCAGAACAGAACCAATGACTAATGTTGTAGAAATGACCACAAATGATTAATAGAAGTCTGAATACTGAAACAAACCTTTATTAATACAGCAAATGCAGGAAACAGCAGTTACAGTCTTTATGCAACCCACTGCTTGCTGAATGTTCATCCTAACCATGGTTAAATAGGATCCTGTGAATGGGAGTTGACCCCCTGTCCCAGGGCATTAAACAACCATTGTAAATGTTCCTTTTAAGACAGATGGGATAAATCCTTACAGAACAAATACAAGGCTATCCTCAGGTCAAACAAAGACCTTTGTAACAGATTAACAGAAAGCCCTTTCATAGATGTAAGCCATAAACAAAAGCCTGTTCAGTATTTTGGTCATGTATCAAATTTTACTTTCTACAACCATAAAGTATGTTCAGCATGTCAAATATTTTCGGTCAACTGCTGTTTACTTATGATACAGTAAATCACTGAGACACACCTATATCTAGGCCTTTATCCCATTAAAAGGCAGTGGGAACATCAATCTCTTAAAACCATCAATGACGTCCCTGGCAAAACTTTGCATATTATTCCAATGTATATTTTCATGTCCATGCGCTCGTACTTATTCTCCTTGTGAAGGGTTTGTGCATTTTTCCTCATGTCAATCCGATCACTTTTGCAAGTGACAGTGGTAGTCTGAAGACTTGTTAATTTACAATCCATAATCCCTGTCAATTGGTGTAAGTGTTGAGGGGAATTTACAGGCCGGTTGTTATTGAGAGTGATTTTAGATATTGGCTAACGGGTAGTCTTCTATTCCATTAAAGATCATGTTGCAACGCAGAAGCAGCAGCACAGAGACATGTCAAGTTTAAACCGTAAAACGGCTTCAGTTTCCATTTAATCAGTTTAATATTATAATCATAATCCCATTTACATTACTCCTATGGTGAACAAGTCTGTGCATATGTATGTCACATCCTTTATTTCAGACACCACAGGACAACATTTGAGAAGAGATCCTGCATTTTGGATCTCTACTTTTCATTGGGCCATTGGTGCTTTATTAATCAGGTGGAGGTACATTACTCACATGCAATATCTCACACGCGATTTTCAATTTGTTTGGGTGAATGATCTTTCTTGCCATAGAGATCTATCATTTCCAAAATTCAACTGACGGGCCAATGTGGGTGATGCATCCTTTGTTGGCTAGGAGATGTCTGTTTGCCATCTTATCTATATTATATAATTCTCACAATCCCATGATAATCATTCATTTTCTGTCTTGTATCAAACAAAAAATAAAACTTGTTTTACAGCGATGTGAATTCTTAGTGAATATACAATATTTTAACTGATTCAGAAGTCCTGAATGCACTCCATTTCGGAATACATCTGTTTAAAAGATATACTGCGTTTTTGTAAAATATGGACTGTGCTTGACCTGGAATTAAGTAAGTGCAGGTACATGCTTGACTTGGAATTAAAAAAGTGCAGCAGCTTTCTTTTCCAAGTCAGTCCATTAGACCAGGGTGTCACAGCCCTTAAATGCTGGCCCCCGACTTCTATTACCGTCAGTGTGTATTCAAAGCCCATGTAAATTTCAATAGAATATCGCTGATCCGATAGTTCTACCATCTCCACCCATTGTGCTCTTGTTCATAGAACCAATAACTGCTACATTAGGCTACTTATCTGTACCTCTTATTTGGAGATCTGCTGAGCGTGCAGGCATTTGATCTAAGACTGAATCAAGCCTAGGTTTTTCAATGTATTTTCTATTTATGATCAGTCTTAAATGGGGTTCAGATTAGGGCTGGTAAACAGTAGGTTTCCTGTTTGAATGGTTGGTCACAACTAAATACTTGTGTTTTTAGTAAATGTTCCTTAAATTCAACCAAATGCATAGTTAGGCTAATCATTACTTTTGTTGATCTATTAAAACTGTACCAAATCGTGACACTTCTGTATCGTCCCAAACTGTGAGTTTTGGGAAACTTTTCACCCCTAATTTTCATTAATAAAAAATATGGACTGTGCAGTTGTACATGTACAATCATGGCAACAGTAGAAGTTGATGCATGGCTTTCAGAACAGCATAAGATTAGAGTGTGATCAGCAACACTTCTGCTGACACAATGTCAGGAGTAGACTCATGGCCACAGTAGAAGTTGATGAGTGGCTTTCTGAGCAGCATTACATCAGACTGTGATCCTTAACGCTTCAGCTGGCACAAAGTCATGAGAAGAGATTTTTCACACCGGCCTCTGGCAAGGTGCTATAGATAGGATTTTTTTCTGCTCCTCTGGAAACAGTATTGGTTGAAAATACAAAAACAGACAGTAGTTGCCAAAAGAAAATAATGTGGCTCTAAATCCGGCAAATTACTTGCTCTCGAGAGGCCGAGAGGTGAGTTTGAACCAATAATAAAATAATGTTTAATAACTAGTTAATAATAAATGTATATTCATCATTGATGTTTGAAGGCAATATGTAGTCTTACCTGTC
Organism: Novumbra hubbsi; assembly: GCA_016801125.1. NCBI lineage: Eukaryota > Metazoa > Chordata > Actinopteri > Esociformes > Umbridae > Novumbra > Novumbra hubbsi. The sequence goes on from JACXGK010000015.1 coordinate 237,155, forward strand.
CATAACCGTTTGGCCCAGGTACGTCTTATTTTTGGGAGCACCTAACAGTTCTAGACCTTTATTGAACTTCTACAACACCTTTTGTTTTACTTACTGTGGCGTAATCGCACCCTCTGCCTTGTCAATGTTGGGCCACCTAGCTCAGGCTGCGAAACAGGGCCCTTGAACGCAGTCCGGTAGATTTTGGGAAATGCAGCTCAGCTGCCACCCATTCACGATGCACACCTGCCCCAATCAGGCCTTGTCAGGGGGAGCTAAAAGGGCTCCTAGGAAAGCAGGGAGTGGAAGAAATTGAAAAGGGGCATGTTGATTTCAGCACCTGGGTCTTTGTTGCATTTCTGTTTTTGAATCAACTTTTGTTCATAAATTACCTCCAACGTCCAGAACACTAGGACTGTTCCCTGTATCTTGACCTGTTACATTACCTATGACCCATTAGTCATATGACTGTTGGTGGGACCTGAAAGATAACACTGACCCAGAAATCCATGTTCCCCAAACCTACCGTCATTTTTCTTCCTTTATTTGTACAATAAATATAAAGTAAACAATTAAAATCACAGGCTGTTCCAACTTGTGTGAATTCTGTCATGGGAACTCATAATGTGACCCAGTAGTGTTGTCTGTATGAACGCCTGACAACGTCCGGGCAGGCTCCTGATGAGATGGCAGATGGTGTCCTGGGGGATCTCCTCCCTGACCAGGATCAGAGCATCAGTGAGCTCCTGGACAGTCTATGTGTGCTACTGGGGGCATTGGATGCACCGATACATACCGTCCCTGGGATTCTCAATTTGATATAGGAACGTGAGGGCCAGTCAATGGAGTGGAACAGCTAATTAGGTTGCTCATCACCGTCTATGCGAGAGTACCTGCAGGCATTGCACTGGACTGCCGCTTCTCCCTGGAATTGTTTCTTGTTTGTTTGTCGTCCCCTTTTGGTCGTTTTCTCTAATCTGCCGTTTTTGTTTCATGTTTTTCTATTCCTCGGCGTGTTTGTGCAAAGACCGGTTAATTCATAATAATCATAATCGCAGAAAATGTGGAAGCTCTGTAATCGTCAACTGCGTTCCTAGCTAGCTAGCTAGGAGTGAAACTACCTCACGTTTGCCAGCGGATCTGTGCTCCATTGTGCTCCACTCCCCATTGGATAGCCTACCACCTATGGATCATATCACCACCGACTCTTTCTCCCAATCCCGGATTTTAACCATCTGTCTTCTTTTCGGCTCCACCACGCTCTGACCCTGATACTCCAAATCCACTGCCTGGCTAGCTCCACAGCCTCTCCCCTGAAGGTAACTCTCTTCCTGGCAATTGTACTGACATCCTGGTCTCCACCCATTTGTCATCACCTGTGCCCCAGTTATTCTCAAACACACTGAGTAAGTTCCACTCTCTCTTTGTTTTTGTTGTACTGGCGAGGGTGTGCCTTCATAGCGTTTTTGACAGCTGGCTCTGGTGCTAGCTGGTGTAGACTGGGTTGGTTTGCCGTGGCCAGGTTTGGCCGATTCATAGGCGATTAATGAATCTCGTTGCCATGTTTTTTCCAAATTTGTTTCCCCTGCTGTTTCCACTCAGCCCGCTAACAGTAGTATCAAACATAATATCTCTCTGGTCTTACTCTCGCTCCAATCCATATCTATCATCTCGATCTGTCAATCACAGCTGCCTTCGCCCTCTTCAATCTACCACAGACCTCAACCTCAGCTCAACATGCCTTTCTACCAACCTCGCTCTTTTAAACACTCGTTCTAAGAATAACAAAGCTCCCCTGCTACATGAACTTGTATTGGACGATCACCTGGACTTCCTCTTCTTAACGGAAACATGGCAACATCCTGAGGATTATCTCTCACTGAATCTGGCTCCTCCCCCTGGTTATAGCTACCTGTGTCAACCCCGCCTCACCGGCCGTGGTGGTGGCCTTGCTGTTCTGCACAAATCTAAATATAAAATAACCAAACTGTCTTCATTCCTCTCATTTGAATCATGCCCCCACTACTCCTGAGGATCTAGCTAACCAGTTCAACACCACTCTGTCTGTCTCCCTCAATCACATGGCCCCACTCGAAACCAAAAAATAATTTCCTTCACTTCCTCATCACCCTGGTTTACACCTGAGCTCCGGGCCAAGAAGCAGCTGAGCTGCTGTCTTGAACCAACTAGCCGGACTAGATCTGGTTTAACTATACATGCTGAAGCCTATAAGCTTCATGTCTCCATGTATAAAGATGCCCTCCATCTTGCCAGGACCTCTTACATCTCCAACACCATCACAACCTCCAACACGAACTCCTGGACGCTGTTTTCCACAGTCAACAAACTATTCCAACCACATAGTGAGACCTCCACATCCTCTTCTCTGCTTGGTAACTCTTTTCTTCAGTTTTTCAAGGACAAGATCACAGACATCCACTTATCTTTGGCTTATCCTCCTCCGTCAGACCCTTCTTCCACAATTAACTACCTTCCCTTTCCGACCTCTATACTACAAACCTATCTGCATTCTTTTACCCCAGTTGATTCAGAATATATCTCCAAAATAATTGTTTCATCTAAAACAACTACCTGCACCCTGGATCCCCTTCCTGCATCTCTCATCAAGGCTTGCCTTCCTGCTCTCTGTCCATACATCACTCAAATAGTCAATCTTTCTCTCTCCTATGGCACCGTCCCCTCAATCTACAAAACTGCTGCAGTCACCCCCATCTTAAAGAAACCTGGTCTCAACCCCACCAATTTTCATAACTTCTGCCCCATCTCCAACCTCTCCTTCATTGCAAAAACCCTTGAAAGGTCTGTTGCCTCTCAACTGCAACACCACCTGCTCAACAATAGCTTATTTGAACCGCTTCTGTCTGGCTTCCGACCGCTCCAAAGCACCAAAACTGCCCTCCTCAAGGTTGTCAACAACCTCCTCATCTCTGCTGATGCTGGTGCCCTCAACATCCTTATCCTCCTCGACCTGAGTGCTGCATTTGACACTGTTAACCGTCAGATTCTTCTCACCAGACTCGTGGCTCTGGGTGTTGAAGGAACCCCACTCTCCTGGCTACACTCATACCTCACCAACCGTACCCACTTTATCTCCCTCAATGGCCATAATTCTGAATCTGATACTGTCACACAGGGTGTCCCCCAGGGATCTGTTCTTGGCCCCTTGCTCTTCATCATCTACATCCTCCCTTGGTCAGATCCTCCGTCACTTCAAACTAGGCTTCCACTGCTACGCCGACGACACTCAAATCTACCTCAGTACCAGATCTCTCACCAACCCACCTTTGGTCTACATTGAATCCTGCCTATCAACAATAAAAACATGGATGCAGCATAACTTTCTAAAGCTCAACAGTGATAAAACTGAACTATAACTCATTGGTACTAAATCCACCCTCACCAAAACTGGCACCTTTTCTCTCACCATTGATAACACAATTGTCTCTCCAAGTCCTCACGCAAGCAATCTAGGTGTCATTCTGGACTCCTCTCTCAACTTTAAACACCACATAAAACAGACAGTCAAATCCGCTTTCTTTCATCTCCGCAATATTGTCAAGCTAAAGGCCTCCCTCTCCCATACCGCAGCTGAAACCTTAATACATGCACTCATCTTCTCCCGCCTCCACTACTGTAACTCTCTTCTTTCTGGCATCAACTCTTCGTCTCTCCATAAGCTACAAATGGTCCAAAACTCAGCAGCCAGACTCCTCATCCACACCAAGTCCTGGCAGCATATCACCCCTATCCTCCGGGAACTTCATTGGCTCCCTGTTCCACAGTGCATTGACTATAAAATTATTCTGCTCACCTACAAAACCCTCCATCAGCTTGCTCCCCCATACCTCGCCGATCTTATTCA